>CAKAOH010037011.1:0-42552 GCA_916701665.1 Sebastiscus tertius | reverse complement strand
ATGGATGGTGATGCTGATGGTCTCGTTTGCTTATGTAGGTCATATAGAGGCATCAGTATTACATTGAGACTGTTTCATAACCAGTTAAAAGTTCCTCACAGTAACTTTAAATAACAATTTCAATGGTACATTCATTTCATCACTGTACGTCTGTTGGAAGACTTGCAGTGAGTACCATTGGACTTAAATGCAGTAATGCTCACTACATTGTTAGGAAATGTGTTCACTACCAAACTTTTGTCCTTTTGTGTTGTAAGCTTTGAGTCAAAGTTGCGTCGAAGTTCATAAGTCTATCAGAAGTCTGAGTCTTGCTCAGATGGCAGGGAACCCACCTGCAGGCAGACACCGCGGTGCTGGTAGGTGTGCGGGGGACAGTGGCAGCCTTCCTCGCAGCCATCGGAGTAGCAGCCCTCCGTGCCGCTGACCTGAGCGCAGCTGAACGGACAGCCTTCACCTCGTTCACACTCCCTGTACAACCTGCCAGGAGGGCAGCCCACTTCTGCAAGATGTCAGCATAGAGACACAGATTAAAGATACGCAAAAAACAATCTGTAAATGAGAGCTTTTTTTTCTACCAGGTTTCCCTGGATCTCACAGTTCATATCATTTTGATGCCAGCGAGACAGATATTCTAATCTACAGGGAAACCAAGACTCACCGAGGCAGACCTGGGTGTTGCAGGTCTTGCTCTGACGGCTGAGGCCACTGCAGGGCGGAGAGCTGCAGAGACGAGAGCGGGACTGCTGTCCTCCACCGCAGCTGACCGAACACACGGACCACTGAGACCAGGGGAGCCACGGGCCCACCGAATCTGGGAGCAAACACACGCTGAGATGTGACACAACGGCACATACTGTACCTTCAATTTCATTCCAAAGACTGTATATTTAAAACTACTCTTTATGATTTTTTTGTCATATTTACCATACTTTTATCAGTATTTCCAATATAGAAATAATAAGATTCTCTGTAAATGCAAGGAACAAACATCTTTTCCATAAAATTTAAGGAACATATCTACAGTTTCATCTTTCATGTGATCACTGTATTGTTCGATATCTCATTTTGCAACAGTACAGTACATGTTACCACATAAATATACAGTAGGTAAAGACTTTGCTCAAATTTCGGAACAGCTGAAAGTTGTGTTTGAGTTCTATTGGCCCGACAGGACTACCTGTGCACAGGTGTATGTTGCAGTCTTTCTGCTGTTCAGCGATTCCCAGGCAGCCTCTCCCACTGCTCTGAGGCGACGGGTTATCACACTGGCGTCTCCTGAACTTGACTCCTCCTCCACACGAGAGCGAGCACTCGGTCCAGGTCCCCCATTGGCTCCAGCCACCGTCAACATAGCAGCCGGGGACTGATTGACACTGCAGAACCCCGGCCTCGCATGAACTGCAAAAAAGCGAGAAAGACGACAAACACACACACAAAAAGAAAGGAAAATAAAGACATTGAAATTAAATTCTATATTATATAAACTGATCACAATAATGTAAATGTTGGAGAGCTATACCAGTTTTTGCAGTCACTGATGATGCTGTCTCCAGGGTTTGCAAACTGCCAATCAGACCCACCAGGCCATACCCATGATGCATCACTGGAATCTAGCCCGAATGTCGTTACTATATCAGAGATAAAACATCTATTGATTAGACTAATCTCTGCTTACAGTTTACCAATACAGTGTAAACACTTCCATGAGCAGTTTTCACATTAACAGATTGTAGATCTAACCAGTAGCAGAGCTGTTGTGGTATTTGCAGCGACACTCGTCCCTAGCCACACACACTCCGTCCTGCAGAACCGTATCACCCGGACAACCGCAGGTCCGTCTGCATCCAGGGGAGTCCAGGCACTCTGTGTCACCATGGAGATCTGAACAGGAGCGAGGACAGGGCTTCCCACAAGGCCATTCTTCCTGGCCTCCACCACAGTCTGCAGGAAGTACGGTTTGAAGAGAACGAACACACAGTGGAGTGATGGGTTTTATGGTCTAGTATGCTTTGACAGACACTATAAAAGCAAACTTGAAACAAGCCAATAGATGGAAAATTGGAAACCTCCCTGGGCTGAGGTTGAGAACTGGTCCCCAAATGTTTGTCCGCCTAATGAAATGAGTTAGTGTTCTTGTGTGTGCAGCCCTGTTAGTGCTTCTTAGCAGTGCAGGAGCCTGTCAACTTTCTGTTTATCATTCTGTGGGAGGTGGACATGCAGAGCACCGTGCTTCCCAGGGCACGGAGAGTTCATTAATCTTCCCTTTCAGGCATTTCTAACAGGCCTTTTGACTTTTTTTGACTAAAGGAAAATAGTCTTTCTCCCAGTCTTCACCACCATGGACAGATATAGAAATGCTAATGGCTTCCACCTTGTTCATTTATTTATTTCCACATCTTCAGAGCTCACATTTCACTCGTCATTCCACCTTTTCATCCAGTAACCTCCCTTTTGAAATGGTACATGAGTGCTTTTCAACATAAATACACAATCAATATACAAGCCTTTATTATGCTGACCTGAGCAGATGGTGATGTTGTCATGGCAACCGCTGCTCTGCCTGCTCTCTCCGAGACAGGGCAGCCCACCGAACCTGGCGGGAGGACTGTTACACTCCCTGGTGCGAGTGGACGACCCGGCGCACCCGTCGCACTCCGACCACGCTGACCAGGGACTCCACGAACCATGGACTAGAGGGAGAGTCAGGAGAGGAGATGAAGAGAAAGAGACACAAACAAAGTATGTGTGATAGGAAGTATTGTTATATTTGTCTACCTGTAGAGGAGGACATTAAAAGATGATAAAAACATAGAGACATGTAAATACAAAGAATAGAAGCAGGAGAGGATAAATGGAGGAGATGAGAAGAATAAATCAAGACAAAAAACAGGAGTGAAAGATATTAAAATGCCACTTTAGAGAAAAACCTTATACCTAAAGGAGTGACTGACTAATGGTACGTGTCCACGGGATCCGTCCTTTCCACGCTTCCAGTTTGAAAGCTGGGAGCAGCAGCCCACGGAGGGAAAGCGTTGGTCAAATCAGGTGCCAAGTGTGTTGTGTCTAGTGGCAACCCACCAACGGTCCAATGCCGGGAAGCGGCGCGTCCCCTCACAATAAAAAATGCCCCGGTGGACACGTACCATAAGTGATCTGGAACCTGTTTTTGTTCTCCAGACAAATAAAATACTAGTATCTTGGGGTAAATAATTCTATTCAGATTCAAAAAAACATCTTAAACTTGATCAACTGGCTTTAGCCAAGGTTTTGTCATTAGGAACCAATGATAGTGATACCTGGACAGAAGGTGATGACAGGGCAGGGCTGTCTCTGGATTTGAACACCGACCCCGTTGTGTATTTCCTGTTCTCCAGAGCAGGCCGCTCCTCCAGCCTTGGGCTCGGGACAGCCACAGCTCCTGTAGCGGGACACCGACTCTGCCCCGCAGGTCCTGGAGCACGGAGTCCACTCGGACCACTCACACCAGCCGCCTGGCACTAGAAACACACAAAATCTACATTTATGTCCATCCCCAGACGTCATTTCCACATGCAGATTTTTAGTTTAATCGTGAAGTCGGAAATAATGTTTTTATCGAGTTTAGTCAAAGAAAGAAAGAAAGACTGCACGCAAGCCAGTTAAAAAGTCAAGTTTTAAATGTTTTTCGATCGTGCATAAGTTATGGTAAATGGACTTGCATTTATATAGCTACTTTCTAGTCTTCCGACCACTCAAAGCGCTTTACACTACATGTCAGCATTCACACACATTCATACACTGATGACAGAGGCTGCCATGCAAGGATCTAATCTAAATACGCTAAATAAATACTATTCACATTCACTCCTTCAGGAGCAATTTGAGGTTCAGTGTCTTGCTCAAGGACACTTGAACTGGAGGAGCCGGGGATCGAACTGCAGGCTTTCTGACTGGTGGGCAACTCGCTCTACCTCTGAGCCACAGCTGCCCCGTTCTAACACATACAGAGACTTACAGCTGGTCCCACTCACCTGGACAGGGGTCTCTGGTGCAGTTGAGCCTCCCACCCTCACAGGTGCTGAAACAAAGAGGAAATACCAACGTAATTATTCTCCTGTCCCTTCTTTCTGTAAGTTTCTTTGTTAAATATAACGTGCATGTATGTGCTCCGTGTGTGTGTGTGTATTATTCTGACCAGTTGTTACATCCATCAGGGGCTTCAGTGGTCTCCCCTGGTTCCAGCCTGTGTCCGGTGTTGAGGTCCATGCAGGGACAGTCTTCTCTCTCTAAACACACTGTCCCGTTAGCAGACAGGACCTTTCCCTCTGTACAGTAGCACCCCGGCTCACATTGCCACTCGCAGTGCTGAAGGACGGGAAGAAAATGACCATCACCAGAACACAAAGTATGAGTTAAAGTGTTAATGAATGGAAACAGGAGATACTCACAGCCAGGTCATCACAGGAGCGAGGGCAGGAGGGACCACAGCTACTGAACACTGTGCCTGGGACCTGCGAGCATGGCGCCACTTACAACACGCACACACACACACACATAATGACACCCTGTTAAAACACTGGCATAGAATCAGCTGTATTGTGAACAACACTCATACTCACAGCTTCATCTACATTGTACACACTGTGTAAACGTACCTGGACAGTGGTCAGTGTTACAGGCTACGACCTCAGTTCCCAGCCCCTCGCAGTAGTTCCCCTCCCCCTCTGGACTGGGACTGTCACACTCTCTCCTCCGACTTCGAACCCCCCCACCGCATGACTTGGTACACTCCGTCCAGTTAGTCCACCGACCCCAGCCGCCGTCACCTGGAAAGAGCCAACACATCATGATGAAATGGATAAAAAAAAAATAAAACAACTTCACCGTAAATAAAGCCTTGTCAATTCTGTATATCTGTTCATATTTAGGAGCTGGCAAATCTGTGAATCCCCCAGGAAGTGACAGTCATTTATGAAACCTGGTAACATCAGTCATACATTATGCTATGTGTGTATTATATCAGTCTCAATATTAGAAATATAAGAAAAGTTTTCATGAAAGAACAATGAGAAAGTTCTGGTGCTTTAATGTAAGCCAAATCTGAAATGTCACCTTGTGGTTTAATCTACACCACATGGACTTTTATTTCTTAGAATAAAACTATAAAGACAACGTGTCCAGTAGCTCTATACTGTGTGTTTACTGTCAATTTGTTCATTGTTATGAATACTCCTGTGGCTTACAGGATGTTCAATTAAAATTTTTCCTGACAAACAAAAACAACAAATTAATTTTGCTCACACTGCTTTAAGATCTTGTGGTCTGACTGCACTTAAAGTTTAAGATGTCTGGATGCAATCCAGCCAAAATGTGCATACAGGCAACGTAAAAAAGACGAGGAGTGTAAAATGTATCGCCAATACTATACTAATTTAACTATCAATAGAATGTCAGTCAATACAAATTAACACTGTAGACACTAGTTTGGCTAAGTTTTGAACAAATCGTGTGTGTATATACAGTAATACACTGTGAGTTGGATTATGCTGTCTGGTCTGGTGGATGTGGAGGGGCTGTCTGAGTCAGTGGATCGGGAATTCTGGGGTGAAAAGGGCTATTGTTCATGTAGACTACTTACTTCTTGTAAGATATATGATTTGCAATAGCTGCGGGACAATGGAGTGTAACTGACATTTTTTCTGATTATCTGATTGTCATGAGCTTGTCTTGTCTGAGACTGTGTTTCAGTCTTGTGCTGTTTTATTCTGTAATGTTACACGATGTTATTCTGTGTGTGTGTTTTTGTCTTGTCCCTTTCATGTCACATTGTAAGTGTGCTTGTGGACCCCAGGAAGAATAACTGCTGCAATTCTGTAGCTAATGGGGATCTTAATAAAGTAAAGTAAACTAAACATGAAACAAACTCACGGTCACATGGAGCGGCGACGCAGACTTGGTCCTGTCTGTGAGGGCCCAGACACGGCAGGCCGCTGCCAGAGCGCTGGGGGCTGGAACAGAATCGGTACCGGGACTGGAGACCCGCTCCACACGACACCGAACACTGACCCCAGGGAGTCCACACTGACCACTGGCCATCAACTGGAGACAGTGTGTGTGTGTGTGTGTGTGTTTGTACGTGGAGAACAAAGATACAGCGTCGAACAATGAGGTGAAATACAACAGTAAGGAAAAATTGCATGTTAGTCATATTACTGTACTCAGGGTTATACACATTGTCTGTGGCTTTAATTCATCAAGCTTGAAAAGTTAAGTCGCACATAAATTTGTGTAGACAGGATTTGAATGAGAGATTATTGTCATGCAAACTACTGTTATGCAAACTATGTGGGAAAAAATGATCTGATATGACAACTATGGAAGGCCTGAGAGGCAAGTGAGAAATATTCTGGCAATCTGTTTTCTCTCCTGTGTTTATGACTTAAGAACAGTTGAAAGTCTTTCTAAGTTCCTTTTTTTTTTTCCATCTGTGCAACAGGTGGGAAAAAAAAGTTTTGTCAGGTTAAAAAAAAGGTTTTGCCAGGATCATTTTTGACAATTTGACAAAAAAAAAAATGGCAGGTACATTTTTTTTATTTTTTTTTGGCAGGATAATTGTTTGTTGTTCTAAACAGGACTAAAAGAATTATTTTTTTCTTCCAGGTGAATTTTAATTTCTCCATGTAATCTAAACACAAGCTATATACACTCACCGGCCACTTTATTAGGTACACCTTGCTAGTACCGGGTGGTCTTCTGCTGCTGTAGCCCATCTGCTTCAAGGTGCGACGTGTTGTGCGTTCAGAGATGGTATTCTGCATACCTTGGTTGTAACGAGTGGTTATTTGAGTTACTGTTGCCTTTCTATCATCTCCAACCACTCTGCCCATTCTCCTCTGACCTCTGACATCACAACAAGGCATTTCCGTCCACACAACTGCCGCTCACTGGATATTTTCTCTTGTTCGGACCATTCTCTGTAAACCCTAGATGGTTGTGCGTGAAAATCCCAGTAGATCAGCAGTTTTTGAAATACTCAGACCAGCCCGTCTGGCACCAACAACCATGCCACGTTCAAAGTCACTTAAATCCCCTTTCTTCCCCATTCTGATGCTCGGTTTAAACTTCAGCAAGTCGTCTTCACCACGTCTAGATGTCTAAATGCATTGAGCTACTGCCATGTGATTGGCTGATTAGCTATTTGTGTTAACAAGCAATTGAACAGGTGTGCCTAATAAAGTGGCCGGTGAGTGTATACTGTGTGTTAGCAAGTTATGTAAATTAAAACTGTTTTTCACCCACCTGTTTCACAGATTAACTTTTTTTAAGGAACTTAGAAAGATGATCCTGACAAAACCTTATTGTACCTGTTCTTAAGTCATAAACAAAGGAGAGAAAACAATTTAGATCAGACTTTGAAAATTAATCACCAGAATTTATTTTTCTCACTTGCCTCTCAGGGCTTCTGTAGACAACAATGAAAAGAAAGCACAGGAAAAAAAAGCAACAGCTCCTGTATTAAAGATAGATTTAATGACTTTTTGCCTACCATTGCAGCTGACTTGAGAGCAGTTGACCAGCCTCCCTGCTTCACATGTACTGAAATATAAACACAAACAAGTTAAATCGTCATTTTATATCTTCTTTATATACTGATGAACTGAAGCACATGCTGGTGGAGATAAACTCATTATGGTTCAGTTGTACTTACCAGTTGTTGCAGTCCGTGGGCACAGTATCTCCTGGTTTGTACTGTTCTCCATCCAAGTCACAGCGACAGTCAGACTGCGGCACACACGCGCCATCCTGGAGACGTGAAGGACCATGAACAATATGGCCGTGATTACTGTACATATGTTTGTGCACGCTTGTGTGTGTGTGTGTGTTTGGCCACCTCACCCACCTGTTGGACAGTCCCGTGTGGACACTGGCAGCCTGGTGTGCAGTTCCTGCTGAGGTCCATTGTGAGGTCAGTACATGTCACTGCTCCGCTCACACACTGCTTCCACTGTTGGCCTGGAGGACACACCCTGCCGTCTCCTGACGCAGCAACACAGAGTCCAAGCAGAGCTCAATGAAAAACCTTCTCAAGTGTAATCAAAAGCAAAAAAATCTGAATGCATCAAAAAACTGGACATCCAATGTTGTGCAATGTCCAATTCTGATACAACAAAAGCCCCTTGATAAAACAATATGTACAGTATCATCTATTAATATTACAATGCATTCTATATCTAAATACAGATTTTTACATTAATGCTTTGTGCCCTCTTTTTTCTTCTATCCTTTTTTGGCATTTTCACATGCTTCACAAAGTAGGATTTGATATGTAAAGGATAATGTATAGTGAGCCGGTCAGTGTTGTGAAATAAACCCCGACATGAAGCGGAAAGGGTCTTGCATCATCCTGAAGGGGTTTATTTCACAACAATGACCCGCTTGCTGTACATTATCCCGCTTATTACACGGCTACATGCTTAACAAATCAATAATTTGACACAAAAATGGTCCTCCAGAGTCCGAGATCAGAACTGCGTCCCTAACAATGGTCTGTTATTCATAGCAACGCTCTGCTATAAAGAAATAACAGACCGTAGAACGCCGTGATTGATCAATCAGAATCGAGCATTCAACAAAGTCGTGTAATAAATTAGAATAAGCATTCCCATCTTTGTTTTTTTGTAGTTCCCTCTGACCATGATTTTCTGTAACTCTATTCATGCACTTTCAAGAATTTGAATTATTTTCTTTACTGGCTTCTTATATGTGACAGAGGGTTGTAGAATACATTCTTGAAAAAAGTTCCCACTTCCCACTACAATTGTGATATTAAACATGACAATATTGTCAGATGATAGTATAGGTCTTGCTGTACCACAGGGCTGCAGGTTACAGGCGCTGAACTGCTGAGCGGTGCCGTGGATTCGGATGGGCCCGCGGGTTCGGGTCCTGTAACCTCCTCCACAGGTCACTGAGCACTCTGACCACGCACTCCATGGCTCCTTCACACCTTCACACACATCACACATTGTTTGTTCATTTCTTTGAATGCACACAGGAGTAAAATAAAAACAAGCAACTCGTCTTTTACATTTTAAAACATGGACTCTGTATATAATAACATTAGCAACCAAGTATTTCTCACCAAAGCAGGGTTCGATGCTGCAGGTATCCATCCCAACTCTGTCTCCTTTGCAGGGACGACCCCCGAAAGCTGGAGGAGGGTTGGTTCCCGAACGATACCGCCTTCTCACTCCAACATCGCATGTTCGACTGCAAGCGCTCCAGTGGGTCCAGCTGCTCCAGCCACAGTCCACTGAGAAACACAGAGAGGATAAAAGAGTGGAGAAAGACAGAGAGAATGGGAGATAAATGAGGAGAGAAGACAAGACTTAAAGGGACTCTATGTAAGAATCAGAAATCGCTTGTTAACAGCGACACCTGTGGCCGCTAAGTCAACGAAAGTCAGCGTCCTGTTGCTCACGCTCGCACTTGTGCTCGCTCTACATAGACATGAACGAGCATCGCTCAAAACAGTGAGGCGACACACGTCAGCTAAAACCACAATATCACTCTATATTTCACCTGCAACCTGCAAGACTGGCTTCACTATATATAATATATACGATATAACTTTTGGTGCTTCCATGTAGTTTGTGTTGGAGTCTGAGTCTGAACAGCGTAGCCACATGCGAGCGCGTATGGGACAACGACCTGCAATGATTTATACGTGTGAGAAGTTACAAACAGTACCTTTAAAGACAGAAAGAGACAGAGAGGGAGACAAGTAAATTTACATTTTAAAACTTTAATTAATAGTAAAAAAACACTCACCAGCACAGGGAGCTGTTCCGCACTCCATTTCTCCATTAGTGCAGGTACTGTTTGAGACGCACAATGCAAGAATAAGTGGCGTTTGATTTAAGAAATGGCAGTACATTCCAACACACCAAATATTATTCACAACTTTCAGGCACTTCGATAAAACATTTATAGACAGAGGTGTCATTTTGTCTACTTTACACTAAAAGAGACTTTGGACACAGGCCAACAGTACCAGTTATTGCAGCCATCAACAGGCCGGGTGGCTCCGGCTGGGTACAGTTCCCCCTGGTGGTAACACGGGCACTCTGCCAGGGGCACACAGCTGCCGTTGAGCAGGTAGAAGCCCGGGGCACAGTAGCAGCCGTCGTAACAGGCGGTGGCACACTGTACCTCTGTGGGGGTCATGTCCAAACACACCCGCGGACACGCACCGCCGTGAGCCTCGCACTCTGCAGATGTCATGTACGCCATGCCCTCTGGACACACACCTGTGAGGAGAGGAAATAAGGACTGAATATTGCACACGCAAGCATTTATTCAATGGGGTGGATCAAATAACGGGAACAACTGAAAATATAATGTATTCAAATACAAAAAAAAATCTATTATAGAGTAATATTATTCACATATAGTATTCAATGCCAAACCCTTCACTTGTAGTACCTGAGCAGGGGTGGGAGTTGCAGTCTCCTGTCTGTATGTGTGGCCCCGGGCAGCTGCTGCCTCCATGCTGTGGTGAGGGTGAACTGCAGAATCGCTCTCTTGTTTGGACGCCGGAGTCGCACTCTGACGAACACCGAGACCACGATGACCATCCTGACCAGCCGCCATTCACTGGAAACACACAACTGATATCAGCTTTTCAGTCTTCCTTCGACATATATATAACACATCATTTGTGGAGAGTGGAGGGAACAGAGAAATTGTGGTTTCTTGTGTACACGTCTCCATCTGTAATACCTGGACAGTGTACAGTGTTACAAGGCTCTTGCTCTTCATTGTCTCCACTGCAGGCAGAGTCCGTGTGTGTGTGGTTGAAGGGTGTGAGCGTGTGGTTGCAGCTGCGGAAACGTCGTCTGATTCCGACATCATCTACGTGGTTGAAACACGTCTTACTGCACTCTGACCAGCTGGTCCATTTACTCCAGACTCCATCTGGAAGCACTGGACAAGAGGAGGACACAGTCATCATATATTGTGTGTGTGTGTAATGAGGATGCAAGTGATTTACGAGACTAGGATACTGGCCTGAGACTTGAATTTAAGGATTTGAAGAAAAGGCTTTACTGTTATTGTTGCTCATGAAATAATTCTTCACACTGGATGCGGAAGCGCCGCAAAGTGCCATGCTATTGTCAATCACTGCGCAAGCAGAAGACTGGCTGTTCACAGCAGAAGCGCCGGTCAACAAGCGATTCTTCTCCTTTGCTGTTTTCTGTCTCTGTCTGTCTGTCTGCTTGTGTGTGTCTGTGTCTGCTCGTCATCATTTAAAAACTACAATACCGCTATTTTTAATAAGTATAGTGGATGGATTTAGAAATTTGATTTGGGGGCTGAGAGAGGGGAGGGAAGTCAAAAAGCGTGTGTGGGATGCATATCTTATCATTTATCAATACATTTATATCATTTATATAATTTATAGTAGATTATCAGTGTGTTTTCTCTCCAGATTTGCTCGCAGCATGCAGAGAAACTAGACCAGACGCCAAAACTATCACTGAAGACTGTGAGCTGGCCGCGAAAGCTCCACGGCGTGGGGCGTCCTGTGTGAACAGCCAAATTGGTTTACATGGGCACCGAAAGGATGCAGGCAGCACTTCCCCAAAAATGGCGACGCCATGTTACTGCTTGTGTGCCTGTGGTGTGAGTTGGTATACCAGGGAGGCAGGGTCTGGAGCAGCGGCGGGCCTCCGAGGAGTCTCCTGGACAGGGCTGGATTTTTACTGCTCCAGCTGGGTTCACTGGAGACCTGAGGAGACAAAGTCGAGACATAAAGACTCCTGATCCAAATTGAATGGGTGGTGTGTGAGCAGTAAAAAAAGCCACCATTCCATAACAAGTGTATTGACATGACATAAAAATGCTAATTAACTTACAGTAACGATACCTGTGGGGAAACTGGGTTGCTGCAGCAGCAAACAGTAAATAATACAGCAGTGACAAAATAGATATATAGTATAAAAATGAATTTAGAGTGCACAAAAGACAGCAAACAGGGGAAATGATTCTGTACTTAGTGCTATAATTCAATATAATCTCAATAAAAGTCTTAAAAGTGGAATGAGGTGGAGACCAGCCTTTGATAGCTGATTGAGTGTTTCAAAGATTAAGATGCTTTACAAATCTATTGAATTAAACAGGCTCACCTGTAGCGTTGCTGGAGCCCCAGTCCACAGGTTACATCACATGGTGACCATGACGACCAGGCTGACCAATGACAGGTCGCCACACAACGGGAGGTGTCACAGGTTACTTGTCCATCTGTGCACACGCTGATGGGGCACAAATATGTACTTCTATTGGCATTTTATTACAATCAGATTTGCTTCTCTTTTTTTTAACAATAAGGCAGCAGTCCAGTGGTGCAATACAAGTGTTTAATTTAAAATAGAACTTTACCTCCACTAATAAATATGACTAGTCCTCAGAAAAAAACAGTTTTATGACCTGAAAAGTAAACTAAAAACATTTGATTTTTAACATTATAATTTTAGAAATAACATCATTATGAAAACCAGGCTTGCTTTCAAAGTGGAAAATGGGAAAAAATAAATGTGTCTTTGTCTCTCACCATGTGGTACACTGGTCCCTGCTGACCGTCTGTCCTGGCTGCAGTGTTCGACCGTCCCAGAGACAGACGCATTGGCTGGCATTCACACATCGCCCGTCCTGAAGGTACAGACCATCAGGACAGCGACACCCTGGAGAAGACAGAATTTATGTCTTAATCATCCTGAATCAGCTACTATCGTTTTTAGAAGAAAATTCGGCATTGCTTCAATAAAGGTTTGTGGCTTTGAAAAAGGTTTTGATTTATTGTCTGAATAATTTAATAAAGCGTATGAAATTGCCAACCCACTGAATCACAATTAATAGACCACAGACCATTTCATTTAGTCCTACTGGAAATTTCCTGTAAATTAGTAAGTGCTCATATTAACTCAAGCTCAGATTCTTTGTAGTGGGATTGTATGAGACTTCTCCATAGTCGGTGTATTACCTACAGTAGATGACGGTCGGCCGCCCCCAGTTTGGAGAAACAGACAGGAGTACCAACACGGGAGCAAAGCAACGTGCTACTATGGACGGGGGGCAGCAGCAACACGGATTTTAGACACCTATAAAAATCGATATCAAGTTTAAGTGTACGCTATATTTAGAATATTTTCACAGCTTTACCTCGGCGTCAGACAGACCTTTCCGACGGGGAACTGAAGCCGTTATCTATGCTATCTTCAAAGCCACCAGACTCCATTGACAAAAACAGTAACTTTACCTCGCAGAACACAGGAGTTGCTGGTCTACCGCTGCCTCGACCGGTTAGTTTGTTTGTGTTATTGTGTGACTTTGGTGAATCCGAACTCACGCTTTAAAACACCAAACTTAAACAGCTAAACTGATCTTCATTTTTTTAGGTGTCTAAAATCTGTTTTGCTGCTGCCCCCCGTCCACAGCAGTGCATTGCTTTGCTCCTCTGCTGGTACTCCTGTGTGTTTCTCCAAACTACTCATCTACTGTAGGTAATACACTGACTATGGAGAAGAACCTCATACAACCCCACCTCAAAAAATCCAAACTATCCCTTCTCATGCAAGTCAAACAGCAAGACACTTGTTTGATATTTGGCAACACTAACCCAAAACACTCAAATCCATGTTTAAAATATGACTTTGTTTATGTCCACAATTATCACAACGACGATTCGCAATTTCCTCTTGAGAATATATGAAGCATATAAAAGAGGCATTATTATGTCTTGCGTTCTGTGGCAATAATGGATACTGAATGGGCACAAACCTTGTCTTTCAAGGTAGGAGACCATTTCATGTTTTTGCATGGCACTTCCTACTCAAATGCAATATATGTAGTGTTGTGAATGAACCATAGAAACAGAACACTGTATGAATCCACATTCACTGTGACACTGGGTCTAAGAAACATACCCAAAGTTACTCTCAAATCTATATAACGTTATAAAGAAAACAATAACTCGACAACCCCATCACCTCCAGTGTGTCCTACCCAGTATACACGCTGCGGTGCAGTTGCTGGTCAAGCTGAGATGTGAGCAGGTAGGAGGACAGGGCTTTACTCTCCCAGCCTGGCAGTCCGCCTCAGTCACTAGCACCATGCTGTTAACGCAGCCTGAACAACCAATCAGAGAGCTGATTAGAATTAGATAAGACTTTAAACACCGACAACAGAGCTGTACCGTTTGACAGAGTGTGAGCCACCTGTCTGAGTGCCGATGTCTGTGGTGCAGGGCTTGCTGTTGCAGCTCTGTCTCTGCAGGGTCATGCCCTCACAGTCCCGCCCAGCGTTCTTGGGTGGAGGAGCAGAGCAGGTTCTGTTCCTCTGCCTGACGCCGCCTCCACACTGAGCGTCACACTCCGACCACTCCGTCCACTCTGACCAGTGACCGTCAACTACAAGAGGAGACGGGGGAGAGAATGAGATTGAGGTAACCATTAAATCAGAGACCCTGTACTTGTGAGAGACGCGTCCTGTTTGACATCAGGTTCTGGGAGCACAGACCTGGACACGCTCGAGGGAAACAGGCTCGACTGTCAAACTGAGCTCCACCGCAGGATCCTCCAGGCAGAGCTTCCCTCAGTATGTCCCTCTGCCTGAATAAAGACCCGAGACCACAGGACACACTGCACGCACTCCATGCTGTCCATGGAGACATGATGCAGTCCACTAGAGGAGAGGAGAGGACAAAGGATTTAGCAAAAATAATCAGTGTTCCCCTGTTTTGTTCTGTCTTATTACCACTTTTGAAGGTGGGCTTATATCTTACCACAGTCTTTCTCATCCGATCCATCCGCACAGTCCTTCTGCAGGTCACATCTGCGGTCCAGGTGAACGCACTCCCCACTGTTACAGGAAAACTGCTTGGGAGAACAGGGGCTGGGCACCTGTGGAGTCACCGCTGGTCTTGGTGTGGTGCCTGATAAGACATGGGAATACAACTACAGAACTTTATTCAACTTACATACACGTTTTTACAGGAATTACACAGCAATTATTATTTACTTCAAAGGATTTTCTTTCATTTCACATCATATTTCGATGATGATTCCACTTTAATTTCTCAGTTTGCACCAGTGTAATGTTGACTGGCTAATTGAATGGTGTGACAAAAAAACGCTCTTTTCATTAACACTAGTAAGACAGAAGAAATTATTTTTGGCCTTCCTCCTGACTGTCAGCTGTCTCCAGTTACAATTCATAATGTAGAAATTAAACAGGTCTCTTCATACAAATACCTGGGAGTTACGATGATAGACTCCACCCTATCATGGACCCCTCACATTGAATTTAAGAAGTTACTTGTAAGAAGATACAGCAGCGCATTTACTTTCTTCACAGACTCAGATCATTTGGAGCCAGTAGCCAGATTGTTTTTTTTTTATTTTTCAGTTCAGTGATTCAGAGGGTCCTGTTGTACTACAGCACAACCTGGCTCTGTAGTCTATCTGTAAAAACTTAAACTAAACTTTATAGCCAAATCAAAATTTGCGCGAAGATCATTGGCCAACTTGTGACAGCCTCCTTTCAAGCAGCTCACAACAAGAGCAGACTTGCCAACAGCATCTCTTCTGATCCCTTGCATGTTTTAAATGGGGAATATCAACTTCTGCCCTCCAAGAGGAGATTCAGAGTCCCTACATTTAATCGCATCAGGCTGACGAACGCTTTTGTCCGTCAGTCCATCTTGGTGCTAAATAATAATGAATGTGCTGCTAAAGACATGTAAATCCAGAGGACAGATGGTAATGTTGTAATGGGTTATGTATGAATAATTGTGATGTGTTTTGTTTTTTGTCTGATGGGTCTTACTTGTCTGTCTGTTTATGGTAACAGTATGTCTATTGTATGTGTACTTTTTCTCAAACTGAGCTGCCTATGGATGCAAAATGAATTTCAGTACAAACTGACAATGAAGTTGTATCGTATCGTATCGTATGTGTGAAGACCATCTTGAGGCGATGTATCTTCAATGAGGTACCAATATCATCAATATCAAGTTTTCTTAATTTACAATGTTTGTATTCTTCTTCCACTAGTCTGCTCCCTGACAGGTTGTCGATGCATACCACAGCGTTCTTCATCTGACCCGTCCAAACAGTCCCGCCTGCCGTCACACACCTGTGCCGCGTCGACACAGCCAAAAGACCGGCACACAAACTGGCCCTCCACGCAAAGCACTCTGGGTAGGCCACCATCATGGGGGGTGGTAGCAATCCACGGGGCTGTAAATGAGGTCACAATATATATATGTATATATATAGGTCTATTCTGTATAGGTGTTAATCCATGGGTCCTGCCTGGTTCTAGGATAACTAGAAAGACTGTTGTGTCTCTCACCTGTTGTCGTTTGCAACCCAGGTCTTCCAGAATGGCGGGTTGTTTTGAGATGCAGTCCAGGTTGACCTGTGGTGACCCCTGGGTAAATGGATGGTTCTGAATTGATCAAAAGTGACTGAATGGCGGGGAAATCCTGGTTAACAACCCAACAACAATGAGCGAAAAGTAGTTTTTTCAACGGCTGATGATACCTGTGCTTGAGGTTGTCGTTTTCTGAAGTCCGGTTTGACCTGTGACCCCTGGGCTAGCCACACCAGGAAGGCCACCTTGGGAACTGGTGGTCTGGAGGCCTGGGGCACCTGTTGTAGTGACACCATGAAAACCTGGTCCCCCTGTGGAGCTGGTCTGGTTCTGCAGCCCTGAAGAGCCTCTAGTTGGAGCCGTACCTGAGGAAGAGGATGAGGAGAAAGAGACGTAAACAAAGACAGACATGGATGGAAGGTGCTGTATATTTCTTGACTAAATTGTCAAATAAACTGTCAATTCAATCACGTCATGTAAGGAGACTAAAAACTGGTGTTGTGGAAGGACTCAAAAGAAGATGAAAAATATAATCGCTCAGCTCTCACCGCAGTTGATCTCGTCAGAGTGATCCTTGCAGTCCGGTCGACCATCACAAAGCACAGAGACAGAGACGCACTCATCACTGTGCTGGCATGCAAACAGGCCTGGCTTACAGCGCGGCACAGTCACTTTCCCACCACTAGAGGGAGATGTGGTCACACCACTGGGGGTCACCAGCTCATCTGCAAGAGCAGGAGGAAAGGTTGTCTCATATTAACACTGGCACTAGTTCTGTAAAGCAAAGATGAGCTGGTATACAAGAGGAATAGGGTCCTGAGAATTATGAGCGTAATCATTTAGTGCATTCAGTTGAATTCTTCACCTCCTCTGCAGCCGAGGATCTCCGCACGCAGGTAAAAGGTGTGTCTGAACTCAACAGGGATGATGCGCAGGTATCGAGCTCTGACGAGCCGACTGAGCCAGCGGGTCACAGGAGTCCTGCCCACCATCCGCACCTCAAACACCTACACCGCAAACAAAGAGGACACTGCTGGAGCATGACTAGAACAATGCATCAGATCTTTCTTTTTCTCAACCATGTATGAACACAGTCATGAAACATTTCATCATATGAGGATATATGTAAATACAGAAAACATCTGATGTTAAATAAGACACTACATGTACATTACATTAGTAGAAATACCTTAGCAGGGCCACCAGGCTTCCCATCCTCAGTATAGTCTGTGAAGAGGCTGCTGTGCAGGGCAAAGGCTAGACGGTATTTAGTGAGGTAACCCCACATGCGTTCACTGCCCTGGGTCACCACCCCGGATACCCATGTGGGCTCCAGGAAGTCCACCTGAAAATATGGCTGGGGATCTGCAGGTAAGGGGCTCCATCCAGGCTCCATAACCTGACTGCGAAGAAGAAGAGGAAATGGTTTTGTTTTTTTTCTGCTTTGCTTTATATTTGAATCATATTATAATTCAAAAGGCTTTTAAATGCATGCAAAAAATACACGTCAAAAGTTCAGAGAAGCATATGTTTTAAGGGCGACAACCAGTCACAGATCGGATCACTCACACGTTAGGAACGATGTTTAGTCGCCCAGCGTCAGCAGGGTTGTTCTCGTGGTATGAGGATGAGGTCAGCTGACCATATCGTATTCTCCCATCCTCCAGTCCAAGGGGAGAGGAGCAGATGGCTGCAGGATATGATGAATTTTAACACCATCCAACAGAGCCAGCTTGGCTAACTGAACACTTAAAACACAACAGCACATTAAAGCATGTGGTCTGCAGTAATATTTGAATTTGTTTTTATAAGAAATTAACAGAGGATGCTGTTCTTAAAACACAAAAAATAAATCAATCTAAAATGTGTTTAACACTCACCACGATATCCTGGGCCGCCACCCTGTAAATACATCAGAACATAAATTAAGTGTATATTGATATGTGCCTATATTAACATCTGTAATCCTTGGGTCTCGTCTTATTCTCTCTGCAAGCAGTTCTATTACTAATGCAAAGAGAGCTGGGGAAAGAGGGCAACCCTTTAAAAGTCTTGTACCCCTTTAAAAAATGAATTCCTAAGACAATAAATCATTAGAGTACATTTTAGCTTTAGAGTATTTATATAACAATTTTATAAAATGCATAATCTTGACTGGAAAATTAAAATGTTCTAATACTCTAAACAAATAAGGCCATTCACAATGATCACATGCTTTTTCAGCATCCGTAGTCATCACTATTAAATCTGTCTGTGTTGTATGATGCTACAATAAAGCCTGTTCTTGTATTTGTAAGTATCCCTATTTAATGAACCTTGTTTGACTCATATGTATCATCTGGTAGAACCTGTGCTAATCCATTACTCTTAAGTTTGGATGAGGACCTATCGAGGCATAAACGTCAGTGGCACAGAAATGAAGAATTTGGAGGAGCTGATGATTAATTGAAGTGTCGTCTTACCGTTGGTGTTACTGCAGGACGAGTGACAGCAGCCTTGGATGGAGTCCTGAGAGGAGCAGCGGTGGGTGTGTATGGTCTGTAAATTAATAAAGCATACAACAATGAAGAGGAGAAAAAATACATATCTCATTCTTGATTATTTTACAACGACCAAGAAAGAATGAAAGAAGAGCTGGATAAACAGAGATGAGATAAAACCTAAGAAGTGGAATTCAGGAGTGGATTAACAACAACATGATTTATCAAATATCACAATTACTGCTACTATTATTATTACCATAATAATGCCCTTTACCTGTCTGACTGGGTAGTGATGTTTTCGTGGGAATGGCAGCCAGTTTCATCCTCTCCTTTGGGACAGTGGGGGATCCCATCACAGCGCTTCCCTGCCTCGATGCAGCCCCCTGGTGGGGGGCAGGAGAACTGACCGGTAGGGCAGCTACGTGGACTGATGGGAGTAGGGGATGGCTTCGTACCTGTGTGTGTGGGGAATGGTCAGACTAAGTAAGAAGGATCTCTATATTCAGTGTTTTGTATGTGTGACTTACAAAAGCCCATTTAAGAAAACTAAAAAGCACCAGGATCAAATGCTAGACAAAAGATGTCTCACAGTTGATAACCGGATTTTAAGCAAGTTTCCTTTCCACCACATCCCAGAAAAAAAAAAACACTTTCAAATTGCATCGTTCTTATACAGTAAAATGAAACTAAAGCTGTGCATACACTGTACGATTTTAGAAATGCTGTTGTGTGCTTCCCACTCCTACTGTACTAGAGTAGATCATTTGCAATGTTAAGCCAAAGCTCAAGATTCATGTGCTCACACTGTACGGTCCGATCATCAGCAAACGACCTGAGTGCTCATACTTTACGTCTAAAATAGAAAAAAAAAAACATGGCCAGTTGGCCCCTGAGGGCCGTTCTGGCGGTTGACCTTTTGATTGACCTAGATTGGTTTGAAAGCTCCGAGGCAGGTAAAGTTTTAATTGCCGGCAAAGATATGTACAGGTCACAATGCTACCCAGGCAGAAACGTGCTGCATTGATCATCTATGCCATCCTGTCTGCTGAAACCCCAGCAGCATAACGTTATATGGCCTCACTGTGGCTAGGGAGACATGGACGGTATGGCTTATCCATTTTGCAGAGAGAATTGGAGGTAAGGTAGCTACGTTTTACTATTATCTATTGTACATTGTTATCTTGATAGCTGCACTCTGCTTACTGTAAAAAACAGTAGAAAAAAAGTCACTGACGTTGGGGAATCGGCTCGTGGCTCTGCTTCAACTTTGTGAGAGCCTGTGGTCGGCCGACCGAAACTTCTGACATGAAATTGCTAAAATTTGGGCCAGAAACGAGCTAAAATCGTACAGTGTATGCCCAGCTTAAGATGTGTTAGGTTGGAAACCTCACCACAGTACATCTCATCTGATCCATCTCCACAGTCATTGACTCCATCACAGACAACTCCCAGTGGACCTGCTGGCACACAGCGACCGTTTTCACACTGGAACTCCTTCTCTCTGCAGCCACCTGCTGGGGAGACTGGGGAGGGAGGAGTGGGGCTTGTCAACCAGTGGTCACCTGGAGGAGAGGAAGAGTGGTTTAGAATCACATTTGTACACAAAATCACTACAACACCAGCAAAGTAGCATGAAACTACCTACTAACCATCTCCACAGCCCATGATCTCAAGTCGAAGGTAGATGCCGTTCTGGAAGTCGTGCGGCAGCAGGCGGACAAACTGAGCCGACACCATCCTGTCCAGCCGGCTCTCTGCCACCCCTCGGTCGTCATGGTTACCGTGAAAAACCTGGAGGGAGAATGGTAATCCATCATTTACAAGATCTGAAAAAAAGCATTGATAAGTGTCCTTCAATATGATGGAGAGTTGCATGGACTTGGTGGGTCTGATGTGTAACCTTGGCTCTGGGTCGGGCATCAGTAACGAGCTCTTTGTAAGTGTACCACTGTCTGCCATCCTGGCTGAACTGGAGGTAGAAGCTGGACACGAATGTGCCGAACACACCACCACCCTGGGTTAGCACACCTACAGAAGGGCGGAGGGATCAAAAGCATTTTATCGATTTTACTGATATACAGTACATAATCTCACATAGGAGTTTGTGCTTAGTAAACCCAGCATTTCAATCTGTACCGGTGATGTTGTATGGTTTCAGCAGGTCTGTCTGGAGGTATGGGCTTTGTGTGTTGCTAGTGTGTCCCTCAGGGCTCCGCTGTGGTAGGTCCTTGTACTGCTCAGGTTCTGGACTCCAGCCCTGCAGAGAAATGATTTGGAGATTACACATCATGTTCATGTTGCAGCAGATGTTAGAGATAGTAGGTGCCAAGTTGGATATAAAGCTTTCAGTTCAATTTCCCAGCTGTGATTATGACTTGGAACTTGATTTGAATAATTAAAAGTTGGAAACTTATAATCACAACATTATTAAAAAAAATGGACCTGATAATGCAGAAGAGATTACAATTCATCTAGAAGGGGACATGAATGTTTGTACCAAAGTTTATGGCAATCCATCCTACAGATGTCAAGTGATTTCACTCAAAACCAAAAGTGTAATGCGGCTGGTGACACTGGAGGACAACCAAAGGTTCAACCCCAGGAGACCTTGAATGTCTGTGCCAAATGCCATGGTTATCCATCCCACAATAGTGGAATATTTCAGTCTAGACTTAAATGGCGTAGGGACAGACTGACCAACCAACGGACATAAGCCCCTTTCACACAGAGATTCCGCAATACTGCCGTAAAGAAGATCTGCTGTTACATTGGCTTTTCTTTTTCACACTGGACCAAACGGTGTGTGATTTTTAGATAGCATGCCGGCATCACGGGAGCAAAAGGGGCATGACGTTAAACACATCAGCATCTGTGTCTAGTGTGTGTGTATGTTTGGGATTGGAAACCTAAGGAGCATTGTGAAATGTGCCAACAAGCAAGAACCTTAAGGCCCTGGAGCTCATGTTAGCTATCAGTGATCAGAGGCGGAAGACAGATCATACTGAGCACTGAGTGTGAAAAGCTTATTATTTTTCAAAGGTCAGAACAGGCTGAGCTCAAGGACATTTCACCAGGATGAACAGTACAAAGTCTGGTAGCAATGTATAAATTTATCGGCTTCATGCACCTGGAGGTCCCTGTGGGGGTCCCACCCATGGAGGCGACCAGCATCGGGGGGGTGACCAGTCTGCTGTGACGAGGCACTGAAACTGGAGGCTGGGAGGGTCTGAACACCCAGAGGAGACCAACATTCATCTGAACAGAGGAGAAGGGGACATGAAAAAGACAATGAGTGGAAATAGATAAACCCTTGAATAATAATCATAGATTCTAAAAAAAAAAATCTTAAATGCTCTACCTCTACCTGGAAAACTGCATGACCAAAAGATCACATGAAAAAAATCCCCTTACCTCCAGGAGGAAGTGGATATGTTGGAACCAGAGGTGTAGTGCCCTCTCCTGGCTTGGAGGTCACAGTGACGGGACTAACTGTCACAAGAATGGTGTCATTTTCTCCTACAGAGATGTTGTAGAACAGAAAGATTAATGAAGAACAACACTGACTTTATTACTGCAATGTTTGCAACACTGATCTGGACCTATACCTGGAGTGCTGCAATTTTGTTATTAAGGGACTAAATGAGTAGGATCTTTATATAGATTTTATCATCTCATTTTCTTCATCTTCAACAGCTCTATATGCATATTTAAGCTCATACAAACGTGAAAATAAACTACCACAGGTACATATTCCGGTACAAAACCCTGTGTAATTTCTATTAAGTTTGACATTTTTGACCCCTAAGGTAGAAAAACGTTTGTGTCTCTTGTCAACCATTCTACTATTCTCTTGTTTTGAGTTTTCTTTAGCAGGTATAACAATGGTCTTTTGAACATGTGACATATGTCTGTGGTCAGAGGAAGAGGGGAGCAAGGATTCCTGAATTAGGAGAATCTGTGAGCTTTTCTCAGTACGAGCAACCTTACAAAAAAGGACACGTATATGGATAACAAGGAAAATAAAACACTTCCTCTAAGGGGGGGGGGGGTGGGCAAATATAAAAAGTTGTTATTCATCATTAAACAGGAAGACATTTATTCAGTGTAGATAGCAGAACAACAGCTCTGATTTCACCTTGGCAGTAGCAACACCTGTCTCCCTCTCCAGGCTTCAGACTTTGGCCCTGCACAAACAAACCAAACATTCAACATTTGACTCAGTTACACACGTGGTAGAGTTGCTGTGGGACACAACTATGTAGAGGGAAAGCAAAGGATGCGGAGGAAGCAGAGCTGTGGAAAGTTTACATGAGATAAGATTGAAACACAGATGCATTTAAGCACACAGTCACACGCTCAAGTAAATGGGAAAATGTAGCCACGTACTGTATCATATTTCCATTTAAACATGGGCACATACTGACGCAGCTACAGTAAGTGCAGTCACTTAAATGTGTAAATGTTCATGACACACACTCAATCATACTCTTACCTGTGGACATCCACTGACAGCGTATGGACAGTAGGGGGAACACTGCACTGTAAGGTTGGGCAGACAGTGACATAACTGGCAGGGGTCTGACCTCCATCTGTCTCCCACAGCATGGGACTGACCCTGGTACTCACACTCATCACAGGGGTCTGTCTGGCACCTGCATACACACACACACACACACACGCACACAAACATGGAAAATGCATATAGGAGTAATTGAATGCATGTGTGTGTGTGTGTTTGCTCACAAGTGCATGGCGTTAGACATTAAGACAAAACGGAACCTCACAGAGGTGTTGTTAAACGTAGATGATCGTCAAGGACACAGTTTGTCAACTTCAGTAGGTTTTTTTATCTTGGATCATGGATCATGAAAATATACAGGAAATATTGCAATCTGGTCAGTAATTATTATGTGCACAAAACTGATAAGATCTCATGTGGAGAGCATGAAGTCCGTCAGAAAATTCAGATTTAAACTCCCCCATTTGATTTTGAGAGATGGCAATAGACATAAAGGTCAAGGGGTTATCAAAACCGGCAGCGTTCACCCTCTATGCACAACAAATATCCACACCAAACTTAATTCAAATTTAAAATTTTGTAATTTATGTGCTTAGTAAATTGACAAAACCATTTTTATTCCAATAAAAAAAAATGTTGTGATGGTGGCACTAACAAAGAGGTTCAGTAGTCACCAAAGAAATTAACATTCACCCTCTGGGGACCATGAATATCCACAGCACATTGAATGTGGCCATAACTTTACAAGAAATATGAATATCCATGAGATGTAGCAGTAACAGTAACTGTAGTCAACAGTCCCATGAGGAGAGGGCTACGTACCGGCGGGCTTTCCTGTAAATCCCTCTACACGTTCTCCCGTCTCCGTGCTTGATGGGGTTGTTTGGGCTGCGGAACGACCACTGGACACTCTGAACGCCACAGGGCCCCAAACACTCTCCCCACTCAGACCATGATGACCAGCCACAGTGCACTGCAGTATTACAAAACAAGACTGTGTAGGATTGCTCAGAAAAGCATATGGATAAATGTCAACTATGTAATTGATATTGATCTTGAAATGAAAAGTGAACAGTGTGTCTGTGTTGTTTGACAGACTCACCTGAACAGTCTGGGTTCGGCTGGCATTTCTGAGGTCTTCCTCTCTCACAAACACAAATCTCACAGTCCACCTTCATCTGCTGACCCGGCCAGTAGCGCACACCTGCCACCTCGCACACACACTCCTCTGGGGACACACACTGTTGCATGTGGCTCATCACCTGGCCCTCTGGACACCAACAACCTGGAGTTAGAGACAAGTTGAGAGAGAAATGTAAACATGAACTTAGTCATTTAAAAATGGCAAGAAGCAACAATTTATTTAGAGCACAAGATAATCCAGATTCCCTCTGACTGACCTGAGGAGCACGGTGCTATTGGATCACAGGTCGTCCCACTGCTGATGTGGGCACAGGACACTGGGCAGGGAGCACAGCTGTGTCTCACCAGCCCAGTGGGACAGCTGCTGTTGGCACATCCGTCGTCAGGACACGGCTCTGCAGTGGGACAGGAAGAAAAGAAAAGGAGAGAAGTTCATTCTTAAAAAATACCTCTTAGCATTCCTATCTTCTTTCATCATACTTTTTTGTGTGATGAGCCTTTTTTATAATTTTTGCATTTTGAAACACCACAATCAGATATGTTTTCAAGCAACAATACATGGGCAACATTTTAAGATTACAACAATTTATATTAAGAGTTCCATTTAATAATACTGTCTTTATTCAGAATTATTATTATATGCAGATTGATTAGTCGAAAAACATTTGTTCTCACTAAGACGCATAGTTTTCTCTCTTACCTCTAGTGGCATTAAAGTCATGCAGATAGTTATGGTTTTATTTGTCCACATTTTGGGATATCCATCTGGGAGATTTCTGCCTGAACCCCAATACATCGTATCTGAATGGAATTTTGTTTATTGTGCTCACAGCAATGAAAAATTACTATTTAAAAATTTCCAAAGAAACGTATCTTTAGTGAAACAGAGTCCTCTCAGAGTTACTCTGGAAAATCAGCTTTCATTTGAACTAGTTTTCAACAACACAATAGTCTTTGTGAAAACTGTTAACAGCGTGTTGTCTTTTTTGGCGATTTTGGATGAACCAGTCCATTAAAAGAGAAATTTGCCACTTTTCATGTGATGTCCGATCGGTGTTGACGATTTAAGCAGTCGATTGAAGCAATAAATTCCTCAGTGTGTGCTGTATTGACTGAGAAAGCTGAGTTCTCCTGTTCTTCCATACACCAGTGATGTACTTGGTGGTGTACGGAAGACCAACAGAGTGCTACTTCAGCTTTGGTAGCTGTGGGGATCCATGCCGCTCCTGGTTTTCTTCTGTGTTACGTTTCCAACAACGAAAATGGCATCCCAGTGCAGTGCAGAGGATGTTATGGATGAGGATTTTTTTTTACAGTGTACATTTTACAGTGTTTCTGCTAACTCGCATATTCAACCAGAGCAAGGCCGCTCCAGGCTGATGTCAAAGAGGGAGGGTGTAGCCGACGGGGACCCTCCAGAACCTGAGCTGCTGAGAGCAAACATGCATTTTTCTGTTTTAGGTGTAAGAATATTTCCTTCAGTGAGATTTTGTGAGTTTATTTTGTTTATTTATCAGACGTAGTGAACTTGCCGCTGGCGTGCAATGCATCCTGGTACATGTAGACATAGCCGGCACATCCCCACAGCAGGAGAAATCAGCTTCAGGTCAATATAGCACACACTGAGGAATTTATTTCTTTAGTGGATCACATTTACCATTAACACTGATTGGACATCCACATAAAAGGTAGCACATTTTCCCTTTGAAGTGAACATCGTCCTCAATTATTGTAAAAGACTGAGACATTTCTTTCCATACTGACCAGAGATTTTAAGCCAATAACACCTTTTGAGTATCATTTATTTCAGTTCAACCCTAGTTTACAGACAGCTCTTACTGATTTCCATGGGTAGGTTGGATGGTCCAGGGAGCTGGGAGCAGTCTCTGCCTCCGTAGCGAGGAGGAATGCAGTCTCTGTGTCTGACCTGCACTCCACCACAATCGCTGGAACAGTTCGACCAGCTCGCCCACGGCAGCCACTGCCCATCCACTGGAGAAGGGGAGGAGAGAGCATCACATTTTAGTAACAGATACTGTACGTATTTGATTTCAAACTATGCATGGAGACCTTTTATTCTGTAACATATTTTTTTTTTTAGTTCACGTCCACCTCCTTACCAGGGCAGGTGGTGTTGAAGCATTGCTGCTTCTGGAAGTCCTGTCCATGACAGTGGCGCAGTGGATCTCCCGGAGGGCAGCTTCTCTGTCGGCTCATGGAGCCTGTACCGCAGGAGGCGCTGCAGGGGCTCCACGGACCCCAGGAGCTCCAGCTTCTACAGCCCTGCTCATCAGTGGGGCCTCCAAGTGGTGCCAGTGAGGAGTCTGGGCAGTCTACCACACCATTACACACCTAAGAAACAGGACGCGGTTAGTGAACAGGAATGTGAGTGGGGGGGGAAGCACATTTTTGCTGCTTTCATTCATTTTTAAAAGGTAATCATTTCAATTTTTACAAAAAGACCAGCAATGATATCAATATGCCATCATTTTACATACTTTCTGACCAATTTAAAACTGTCAAATTATTTCTAGACCTTCACGGCCCGTGAGGAAATCCTGTCCAAATCCTCAGATTCACAAAAGAGCCGGTGGAAGATGATGCATTTATGCAACGCAACATGGTGCAAAAGAGAGTTATATCCTCCTTTTTCTTGCCTATTCAATCACCCACTGTTAACTAAATACGTAAAGTTTGTCTTGCCGGTGCTGGATATCATGTTGGTGTTGGACGTACCATGTTGAAGGGGACACAGGATCCATCCATACAGGTAAATTCAGGGCAGGTGATAGTCGTGTTCCTACCGCCAGGGGGCACTGGTGAGACAGTTTTATCTGGACAGAGCAAGATTTCAAAAATATTATTAAACATGCCAGAGATTACAAAATCTGTCACCAGACTGGGATGAACACTGCGTTCAAGTTTCCTTCCTTCATTTCTTCTTTGCCTCTTTTTTTTATTCCCTATCTTCCGTTCTTTGAACACAACAATGGACATTTTGTCAGGTCCTCCTGCAGTCCCTTCACTCCATCTAACCTTGCTTCCATTCTCACCTCTCTCTCTTCTCCTTAATGTCATGAGAACTCACCACACACCAACTCATCGTCGCCCCGTGGACAGTCTGGAACGCCGTTGCACACTTGCGACATGTTCACACAAGTGCGGTTGTCACATTGGAAGCTGCCTGGACAAGGAGGTATCCGAGTAGAGCCTATCGGGGACGGACAGAATTATTATCAGTGTCTTCAGACAAAGACCGTTTTTGTGGCCTGGTGATGTAAACTCTTAATGGTTTCCGTAATGCTCAAAATTAGGGATGCTAATTTTGAATTTATTATTAACCGATAACCGACCCTCGTTAACCGATTATTAACCATTAACCAACAAGATTAGTGGGTCGCATGCAACGGTGCGCCAGCTGCAGTGTGTGTGCAAAACAGACAACTGAGTCCCCAGTTCACCCGTCAGGAGAGCTCCTGTAGCAGCCACGATGCTGCGTGTATTGTCGTGGACACATGCTGCCACTGAAAAGTCTCCACAGCACCATTTAGTTTAGCTGCTAGGTTGTCAGCTGTGTGTCTGCCCGGCGTAACCATAGCGAGTGTTTCCGACAGACCGTGTGTGTGTTTGTGCTACGTTCGCAGCTGTAGCATTGCCGGTGGCTTCGTGCTCCCCGTTGTCACACACATGCAGTCCGTCAGCACAGAGTAACGTTGGCGAGTGTCCGACAGACCGTGTGTGTCTGCCAGAGGTGAGTGTGGGTTTGTCGGTGGCGTTTTAGCTGTTAAGGTGGATCAGCTATTCTCCTTTAAGTGACAAGCCGCTTCTCTGAGTTTTGCTCAGCTATTTAATTAATTATTAATATTTCTTTTAAGAATTTAACTGATAGTATTAACTGGTTAAAATTCTTAATATCTGTTAAATATCCCTACACAAAATGCATATTTTTGTCATTTGTATGTACAGTAACTCACCACAGTTGTCGATACTCTCGTCTGAAGCATCCCTGCAGTGTGGGGTCCCGTCACAGAGCTGCTGGTAGTCCACACACTGGTCCCCACTGAGACAAGGCACCTGGCCAGGACCACAGATACACTGTTGCTCATCACTACCATCCATACAGTCTGTTTCCCCATCACAACGCCAGGCCTGAGGCACACACTGCCCACCAGTGGCACAGCTGAACTCATAGGACCTGCAAGCTGGATAAAACAGGAGTGTATAAGAGAAACACTGAAGAAAAAAAAAATGTCCTCCTAAATTTCTGAATCATGACTGTCGTTACCTGAAGTGGGCATAGTCGGGGTGACAGGTGATGGTGTTAAGATAACAGTGTAGCAGTTGGTTCTGTTCTCATCCTCTCCACCTCGACAGTCTGTTGTTCCATCACACAACTTAGTGGTGTCAACGCATGTACCGTCACTACAGGCAAACTGGTCAGGAGCACAAGTCACTGCAAAACACACAAAAAGGGTCAAATCTGATCACTGATTCCAACCATGCAGGATGGCTTTGGGCAACATGTATTTCACTAATAACTGACACAATTAAATGCCGTATTGTTATTTGTACCTTTACTTGGACAGACAGCTTCGTCCGTTCCAGAGGGGCAGTCTCTGTGTCCGTCACACACTCTCTCTGCAGGGACACACTTGTCCCCAGGGCACTGAAACTCCCCCGGTGCGCACACACACCTATAACCAGCCAAAACATTTCAATTATGATGACATCATGCGGTGCAATCCATCAGTCACTGCTGCTCAGAAACAAAACAAAAAGAAAGTACTTCTCTCTGTTGTGAAACAGACATGGACTGAAGAACATTTGCAAAATAACTCTCATTATTTGATTCTTAAAATATTGTTGAGGGTCTGTGATAATGGTGGCATTCAGATGATGTCAACTAGACTCTGATGAAGAGAGAGTCAAGATTTGTTGTTGCCTTAAGAGCTGCATCTTTAGCAGGACAATCTCTGCAAAGCATAGCCATAAACGCCAGTCCATTTTAATCATTGACAATCCAAAAAAAAAGTTCAGCAGAACTGAAAAACACACCCCCTCTCATCACTGAGGTCCCCACAGTCATCATGTCCATCGCAGCGGTGGAGGTAGAGAATGCAACGTCCTCCGGCACACAGGAATTCCCCCTCATCGCACACCACACCACAGTCTGGACCAACAAAATATACACACCGTACAGAAATGTAATCATTCAAGTATGCCCACATGTAAAGACACAGAAAACATGTCACAATAAACTAAATTGTCAAAAGAATGAGAAGTAAAAGCATGCTAAAGTCTATGAAGAACAGTGTCTTGCTCAAAAGTGTTTTTGATTTTGTCAATCGAGCTGGCTTCAGGTGTATATATTTCTGGATAGATTTGATGATAGATTACCTTGCTCATCAGACCCATCAGCGAAACCACAGTCCAGCCGTCCGTCACACACACGACTGGCCGGCAGGCACTTTCCATTGGCACACTGAAACTCCCCCGGGGTGCACAGGGGCATTGGGGTGACAGGTCCGCAGAACTCCTCATCAGATTGGTCAGCACAGTCTGGGTGGCCGTCACAGCGCAGAGCCAGGTTCAAACACGGGCCACTGTAGGGGTTGGGATCAATTCACTTTATTCACTACAGGAATTTCCATAATAACCTTTCAGCATATTATAATTCAAGTGTTCTGAGAGATAACTAGACTTCTGCACCTCCTCATGGCTCTGTTTTCAGGCTTTAGAAAATCTAGCCCGTGATAGGAGACTTTGACCAATCACAGGTCATTTCAGAGAGAGAGAGAGCATTCCTTTTGGCTGTGCTCCGGCTGGTGGGCGGTGCTTGGTATTTCCTCAACGCGATCTCAACATGGCTGCCGGGTCACAGACTTTCTCATTTTACAGCTAAACAGTACACTAAAAGATGTTTGTGAAAACATTTGGGCGAGAAATAGGCATTACAGTAACGGAATATTGATTCATATTTGGCATCTGTGTATCGATACAATATTGCCATGCAAAATATCACAAAGCTATGTTGTATCCATCTGTTCCCCCACCCCTAGTATTTTTACAGGCACACTGTAATAAACTAAACTAAATTTATGCCTGTTGGTGGCATAAGATGAAAAGCTAGTGACTCGCTATGTCATTAGGATTCATACTCCATGAATATATTTACTGAACTTCTTGGGAATCCATTCCATTAAAAGTGTCCAGATGTTTCACTCTGGAACAAAGTTTTTGGAGGCCGATGAACAAACATCCTAAGAGCTTATCCTTTAGTGGGGATTAAAATGCCTCTATTCACCAATACAGGCTTGAGAGTATGACCTTGTGGTTGATTTCTCATATCTGATCTTAATCCTTTAGTTATTATAGTCTTCCTAATGTCCATACATATAAATTGTGATGTTTGATAAACTGGAGTGAGTTTAGATTCACCTTGGCGTGCTGGTACAGTGGAATTGGTCTGGAGAGCAGGTGGATGGGCAGATCTCATCCGAACCATCGCCACAGTCATTCTCGTTGTCACACACCCACTGGGAGGGGATGCAGCGCCCCCCGGCGCAGGTAAACTCTGATTCCAGACAGGGAGGGGGGGCAGGAGGACAAGCCACACCCTCACACTGCCACACACCGTCCTCACAGGAACTGGACACACAAAGGCAAAGAAACCTCTCTGACTTCAATTTGGATTATTAAAGGAGAAAAAAAGAGTGGAATATTTTCTTTCATCAGCATTGAGATTGACTGACCAGTTCTGGCAGTGTTGAGTGATGGTAGTTCCAGGTGGAAACATGGAGCCCTCCCACTCACATGGACACTGAATGGGAACTACACAGCTGTCCCCTGTAGAGCAGAAAACATACTGACAATTCTGCTATTATTAAAGCTTTGCCAGTTGTACGTTTGTCCTGAGGGTGCTGCAAGACGAAAGATCATGGGCTCATTAAAATCAAGAGACTTTCTTCTTGGGCCATCTTGTAGGATGGCGGCAAAGTTCCTGATGTGTCCAAAACAGAAAGGGTTCATGTCTAGGAAGCAAGAAAGTGCTCAATAAATTCTGATAATTTGAAAAATCTGGCCTATTGGTGATGCAAGAGAAAATATATGGAGTCAACTAAACTCATCCAGTGGGAATTATACGTATATATACATAGACTATTGACTATTTTTACAGATACCTTATCATGGTCCAAGTGTTTGTTAAGGGGAACTTCTCATCTCATCTGACTAAGGAGCTAAGTGAAAGATCAGCTGATCACCCAAACATGATAAATCATCCTCTGGGGAGCATGAATATCCACACCAACCTGATTATAAGTTGTGTCATTATCTTCCTCTGGACAAAAGTGTTGAGGAGAACCATTAAATTACATAAATATGCCCATAAATACATAGAAATATTCCTCCAAAGAGTACATCACCAGGACTATAGTTTGGTCAAATCTGGCTTACCATGCCGGACCATGCCAGCAGGGCAGAAGCAGCCCTCCACACAGGAGAGAGCGCCACACTGGGAGTGTGGACTCTGCTGAACACTGGGACATGAGGGAGAGCAAGCTGGACCACAGGGGTCATACACCATCCCGTTATCACACTGCAGAGCTGCAAGGAAAAAGAGGGGATAAAAGAGCATAAGACCAGGGACCATCAGAAAACAAAGGCAGGAGTAAAGGTGCATACGCAGAAGATTGACTGTGTGAGTGTGCAATCGTGTGTCTTTGACATACGACAGAGCTCTTGGGACCTCCAGTGGATGTAGACCCCTCTGCGGTTACACTCTTCAGCATAGGCAGCAATGGCTGTACAGAGACACTCACAGTCCCCACCTGAGTCACAGCTAAAACACATCACATGAACATTAATAGGTGATTAGGATACTTTATGCTTAGGATGAAAACTATCCAAAGAAGCACATGCATGCCTTATGCATGAGGATGGAGAAATACACATTTCTGCTAATTGAAGGGCAGTAATGCATATTTCCAATTGGTGGCAGTAATGGACCACAAATAGGAAAATTATTCAAAATGTTTTTAGGGATTATAAGGATATATTCATCTTATTTTGGTGAGACAGGCTGAATGTGCATGTATATGAATGAGGTTTAGTAATGTAGCCTGATACACACACAGCTCATGAGATTGTAACAAAATATTGTCCATCAGGAAACAGTCTCACTTATCTTAAAATATTTGGCAATGCACTGGTAGCTATGATGAATATCTGTAAAATCAGTGCACAGAGGGCAAGATATGCTGATAAAGAAAGCCATATCGTGGCTGATAGCTTCCCACCGAAGCAGCGTTTTGCATAGAGCACATGAACTGTATGCAGATTACATATTTTTAAAAGATAATTTCGAGATACTTGAGGTAGATTAGAGCTGTCACTCACCCACAAGCATCAAAGACACACCAGTCATAATACTGCTGGAAGGGCACCTCAGGATGACACTGAGAGAAGAGCTCCTGGGTCAGGACTGCACACCTCTTCCTGGCCCAGGGCACCCTGTGGGTGTTAATCTAAACCAAAGACAGACAGAGAGAGAAGTTACTTTGCTTTTGCATGTGTGTCCATGAGAAAGACAGAGCAAAAGAATTTGCAGCAATGTCCAAGTAAGTAAAGAAGTCCAAGTCTAACGTTTCTGCATGTGTGAATGTGCTTGTGTCTGTAATGAACTCACAGCACAAGGGTCTCGGAGGTCCTGGTCTGCCACGTCAGGGCAGGAGGGGCTGACCTTCCAGGAGTTACCGAACAGCTCAGCTGTGGACTCCATGATGCCCTGCCGCGTAGTGAAATCATTCTCTGTGTCCCCGTCAAAGTTACCACACAGGCCCCCGACCCGACCGCGCAGGTTGGCCGCCAGACGCACATAAACACGCATACCTGGAATGACAACATTACCACTGATTTGTTAAAGGTCCCATATCGTGCTCATTTTCAGGTTCATACTTGTATTTTGTGTTTCTACTAAAACATGTTTACATGCTGTAATGTTAAAAAAAAAACCTTTATTTTCCTCATACTGTCAGCCTGGATATACCTGTATTCACCCTCTGTCTGAAACGCTCCGTTTTAGCGCATTTTGACGGAATTGCAACAGAATTGCGTTGCTAGGCAACAGCTTGGGTCCATGTATACTTCCTGTCAGCTGATGACATTAACATACACTGCAACCAGGAAATAAACTGAGACACATTTAGAATGTTAACGTTTAAATCTGTGTAAAGGGTCTAAATATTGTATATTTGTGACATCACAAATGGGCAGAAATCCTGACAGCTTGTTTCAAATGCAGAGTTTCTGAATACGGGCTGTGTGTATTTCCCTATGGATTGAGTGTTTCGATACTTTCACGGTATTTATATAGGACTTAAGCCTGCTTTATAATAAAAAAACATGAAAATCTCACTTTTTTATAATATGGGACCTTTAATTAACCTGCATCTACAACCACGGACATAAGCAATGCAATACATTTCTACAATAACTATGGATAAAGCTTAGTAGGAAAATGCAAAAATCTGTAAAAAAATTATATATATTTGACAATAATAAAAAAATATGTCTTGTCATAGGGATCAATGAAACATTGACAAACAAATGACTACAGAGACATTGGACCCTGAACATAAAAAGGATGGAGTGAGAGATTATTTAAGGTTACAGAAGTCGATGCGTGCGTGTCCTACCTCCATCCCACAGCAGAGTGACCCCCAGTCGGGAGGAAAGGGAGACAAACAGGCCGACTCTTTCCAAAGTCAGACCACTGCCACTGTAAGACTTTGGTAGATTAACTGGCATCCCATTTACTGTCACAGCTTTACCTAAAGGAGAGAGAAAAGACAGCTTAAAAACAGCAGCTCCTAAAATTCTGTGGTGCCTATGGATCCCAACTTCCTATCATCAGCCTCTGCTTCCACTATAACACCATCGGTCCTACCTCTTAGCAGATGTATGACGGTGTTTCCCAGGCTGAGGGTGACCGACTTTGTACAGGTGACCCCGGTGCTCCCGCATGGCACGTTCTCTGCGATCACACTGAACAAACCACTGGTCTCCCTCGCCAGCACGTACTGGCAGTCGCCCAGGAAAGAATAACAGCGGCCGTCGAATGTCACATAGTGTGGGTCGCCAGTTGCCACGCACACGCCGGTGCAGGCGGACTGGCTGCAGTGCCAGCGGCGCTCCTTACACACACTGCAGGAATGAATGAAGTATAGTTGAGATAATTGCATGTTAAATTGGATGTGATGCAATGAGACAACTGCATACGTTACCATGTGTTGCAGTCTTTAGTGATGGTGTCGTTGCTGTAATAAAGTCGACCATTATGGTGACATGGGCACTCGTCTGGCAGAACACAGTGTTCACCCTGAGGTCAACCGGAGGAGACATAATGTACAGTAACGTTAGTCCACGTTAGTCCTTATGCCACATCAGGTGTCTTATCATCTGTGTTTCCACTTAATGGATCAGATGCACTTAACCTTTGTCATATCTGGTTAAAGGTGAGATAAATTAGATACATTTCATTCCTCTAGTCTGTGTCTGTTTGGCTGTAATAGTACTCCTTCGGCAGAATGGAACGCACCTTTGATACTTGATACTTGATACCCCCTTGATACTTCCACGGTATTTATATAGGACTTAAGCCTGCTTTATAATAAAAAAAACATGAAAATCTCACTTTTTTATAATGTGTGATCTTTAATGTTGCTCTGTGTCTGTTGGAAATGAGCAACTGTTAGCTAACACACTTGACCATTCATTTGATCTAGTATTAGAAGGCTATGTCAATGTTGTGTTTTCAAGTTCTCTGCTGCCCCAAAGTGGCCAAAAAATAAAATAATTAATAATAATAATTAATAATTAACAACAAAAAATAATAATGCAAGTTTAAGCAAATGACCTAATTAAGAGTATTTAGCTTTATCTTTACCAGTTGCAGGGTCCTGATATTGGCTCACTGAGTACTGCAGTGGAACAGAGCCATCATTAATCAGCCTATATTAACTACACCTGTGCTTTGCCTAGTCCAAATGTCTACTGTGATAAAAGGTCTGTAGTCTCAACATTTCACTTTTCAAAAAGATCTCCTTTATCCCATAAACTAAATTTTGAGTTTTCACCCACTAGTAGCACAGTTCCCTGGGGACAGACGCAGCCAGACAAGGGCTCCCTGCAGCTGGACTGTGCCACACTGGAGCCCTGTTGTTGGCCAGGCGGGTCCAGGCTGGAGCAGGTGAGGAGGCAGGAGCGTGGAGAGTAGACCAGAGAGCCTGGACACTGGTTCACCTCCTCACAGCGCTCCTGGGTGCAGTTAAACAGGCCCTGCTCACACACACTGGGAAGGGAGAGGAGAGGAGAGAGAGAGGGAGCAGAATCAGAACCGGCATTTCAGATTGTCATGAAGGGCTATTAAAATTTATTTAACCCTCTTTAGACCCACAATAGACCCATTTTTGTCTTTTTTTTTAGGGTGGTACAGTGGGTCTCTAGGGGGAGATAGCAGGTCAACAGTAGATGTCACATAGAAATGATGTACATCATCTGAAAGCTGGGAATCTGAAGAATAATTTAAGATACAGCTTTCCACTGTGTGTCTTCTAGTCATAAATCTGAAATAAACATTAATTAATTAATTAATTAATTAATTAAAATAAATTGTGAAAATATATAGGGGTTTAGAACATTATAATGGAAGTATATGATGGCCATCCCCATGCTCTATTATGTCTCATAAATTGTTGTGGCAAATTATTGGGTTGATACCATTTGTTACACAGATTTGGTGCTAAATTTAACCATTTTTTTTAATAAAAAAAAAAGATCTAAAATCCCTCCAAAATACCACATTAAGACACTGAGACCTTGAGGAACACCAGAGAAAAAAGCCATGCTGTGATTTGGTATCAAAAACTTTTGTCATTTTGAGATTTCTGCAAGAATAGCATTTTTCGGCGATTAGGTAGCGAGCACTTCTGTTGTGTAAACTGCTCTTATTGTCAATCTAGCTAGGAAAGCCATCCATCATCTGAATGCACTGGGTCTCTCGTTTATTGTTTCATGAGGCTGTGATTATCCTAGAGGTCACTACAGGTCATTTTAAGTCTAGCTCTAAAACTGACCCTGCTACAGCCTCTGAAAGACAGTAAAGTTGTTCCTCAGGGTGTTAAAGCTTGTAATTAATGACTACATTTCAGCAAAAATCAAATTTGTATCGAAATATCTGTCGTGAATAAATAACACAAAGTGGAATAACTGCAGTCAAGTGGTTGGAAGTTGGCCCAGCATGCCCTTGAGCAAGATACCAAATCTCTGCCGGCTCAATAAAGTTTCACTTTTACAGTTACTAAACTCTATACAGTAGCTGTAAAATATAATTGCAGCAACAAAATGTGCTATGAGGTGCGATGAAAATCATTTGGCTTGTCATTCAAGGTGAATGGACATACTGTACGTCATATTTCATATCAGTGCAATAATTATACAATCCAGATTTCTTCATAGCAATTCATGTGGTCAATGGTCAGCGCAGGGACACATCTCAGCAGTTTCAACACAATGAAAATGAGATAAACAAATTAATCAGTAGCTTTCTAGCACTACCGCTCTGAAGATCACTGTTGGTAATGTGGTGAAGAGATGCGATGAAATCAACCTATCCTGTATCAGGGAGCAGGAACATAGGAACATTTCACCAGAGCTCTTGCACCACCTCACTGTGGGGTAACATGCTCTCATATTTCAGTCATTCAAACACACATTACACGCAAGGCAGGGATTTCTTGGAGTAAGGGTGTTCAGCTTAAAGTTACCAAGAGTAGACTTTTTATGTGAACACCTAATACATCCTAACCGGGTAATGCAATCAAATCGATAACTTCAAAATAAATGCGTAACGACACAATAGCACACAGACAAACTCTGTCATCTCTGACCTTCCGTGTCAGATTTTGTTAGTCCTTAGCAGACTTTACTGGATCTTCAATAAAACTGTCTATATCGTGGGTTTAAGACTTTATCAGCACTTGATCTGAGTAGATTTGATCGCGCCATGGGATCAAAGCTCATTCAAAAGTACCAGAATCATGAAACTGTGCCAATATTATATTGTAGCTGCGGCTCTACAGACAATAGACAAAACATGCTTACACCCTCTGATTCTTTATCAGAACTATCACATGATAAAAGCAACACGTAGATAGACATAAAAGAGAAAGGGCTGTTTTTATGATGTGCTGTAAAAAATTATAATCTATGCAATTGGGTCAGTCAGAGCTTACGCTCAATTAACCTCTACCATGATGCTTCCCTCTGACAGCTTTATGTCTGCAGGCCTTGTTTGTTGCAATACTACATCTGTACAGCGCTGTTAATATTTAACCTGGGTGAAATTCTGCCAATAACAGTCAAAGACGGTTCTGTGAAATGAGCTGATATAAGTACCAACGACAACAGTTGTGGTTTGGTTATACTTGTTTTTCAGTGTGACCTTTTTTAATTTATTGATTGTACCAAGTATATTGGATCATATTTCTAGTGAAACTTGGTTCAACACATTTTTTAAAGGGACTGTATGTAAGTCTTTACACATATAAATGTGATATAAATGTGTGTTAATTGTTTTTTATTGCCAATGTGTGAACAGGTCGTAGCCGAACCTAAAAAATTCGACCTTCTGTGACTTTCTAGGTTTCCTCTTTCAGCCTGTAGACTGCTTTTGAACTGAACACAAAAGGCACCAATAAAAAAGAGTGGTAATTCAATTTGAAAGTGCAGTTTTCTACTGATACTCTCTTTCAACTAACTCATAAAATCCCAGAGTGCAATATTGCAGTCTTTCGCAATGTGTTTATCGCACAAGTTGCGAAAAACACATCGTGATGACGATAAAAGGGACCTTCGTTTGGCGAGCTAAAATTACTGCCGAGCATGTGAAATATATAGTGATATTGTGCTTTTAGCTGGCTAATGTTGCTAACGTTAATCAACATGATGCCTGTCCATCACGTTCAGTCTCGTGTGTGTCGCGTCACTGTTTTGACCGATGCTCGTTCGCATCTACGTAGTGCGAGAAGAAGACGCTGACTGACATTGACTTAACGGCCACAGGTGTCCCTGTTAACAAGCAATTTCTGATTCTTACATAGAGCCCCTTTAAACCAAAGACATGCAGTGTCTATCAAAATGTTTGAAAAGTGGTGACAGAACAAACAAATGAGTGAAACCCCAGCCACAAGTGGCTCCCTACTACATACCAGGTATTACAGTTGTTCTGAAGAACAGCCCCAGGCTGGTACGTCTTGTCTCCTTGCACACAGGGGCACATAGTGATGGGCACACACTGGCCCTGGTGGTCCTGCACTAGTCCTGATGGGCACTGGCAACCTGGAACACACATCCTGAGACCCATCCCGCCACCACCACCACCACCACCGGCATCGCAGCTCCATCCGTCTGAACAGGAGCCCCCACAGGCACGACCACATTCCTGGTACACCTGACCCCCCGAACACTGGACCGCTGGGGAGACAGGAGAGAAGGAGGAAAGCCTTTGAAAAAGGCATAATAGTTTGGTACAGTTTGTGATTTTGATCCGGGTGCTTTTCCACTCAAAGTCGAGCCATTTTGGCCTTTCATAGGAACGGAAGGGGCCCCGCATCCAACGCTGTATCCAGTTCCCTTAATACATCCATTAACTTCATAGTTGTGACATCACAACCTTACGGAGGTCCTGACTACTGGCCGTGTGCATTTCTCCGTGGACTAAGCGTTTCGATACTTTGACAGTATTTAGCACCTAGACCTGTAAATCTCACTTTCTACAATGTGAGACTTTTAACCAAAGGCCTCCCCACTTACGGCAGAAGGTGTGATTGCGCCAGTGGACGGCAACGCCCTCCTGAGCGCAGTGTCGGGTGTAGGCAGCGAGGATGGTGCAGTGACAGGCCCTCTGTGGGGCGCAGCCACAAACCTCCGACAGACAGAGACGGAAATAGGGCTCCCTCTCCACCACGTCATGGCACACCTACAGAATCAGAGAGGGAGGTGGATGTGTGAATAAAAGAGACAGAGAGGCAAAGAGATAGGAGATTTAACACACTCCATGCAGACTACCTGGAAGATGGGACTGTGTATGGCGGAGCACACGGTCTCTGCGTACTGTCTCCTCTGGGTGTATGTGGTGCAGGGGTCAGGTGGAGCTCCTTGAGGTAGAGCACACTGCTCTGTGGTGAATTTGCTTGCGAACAACGACACGCTGTTCTCCACGTCGCCTTCTGGGGTGGTAAAGTCATCATGCTGGTTCCAGGTCAGCGTTCCACACAGGCCGCGCACCTTGAATACAGCATTTACACTTTTTTTTAGCTCAAACAAACAACCCAAAATGTCACAAGAGCAAGTTCTGTAGTTCAAATTTGGTTTGGGACTCAAAGGGCACAAGTGAAAGAACTATGAGGTGTGAAGGTCACCTTATTTGCGAAGCCAGGTAGCAGGGTGATGAGGACCAAAGGTCCATCTAGGTGCCAGAGCAGCTGGGCTCCAAAAGTCTGGATGAGGAGAAATGAAGAGGAGGCCCTGCGCACAACCAGGTCCCCCGTCACCACAGGCAGCGACTCCCTCATGCCATTCAGGGTCACTGTACCTGGAAGGAACAATACCAACTGTAAGCAATCAAAATAAAGGACTCTCACAACAGAAAGGGTAGTTTTAGAAGTCCTCGCCAGTAACTTTCATTCATTAATGAGTTGAAAGACGTTAAAAGGTCCATAGAACTGAGGGGAACTGCAGAGTCGAGGGATTTTCTGTGGGTTTGTCACTACTACAAGTGACATGAGTCATTTGAGACATTATTTGTAAAAAGTAAAAAACAACTTTGTGAAGCTTCAAATTTGATGACACCTTCTCCCACCCACAGATCTGATCCAGAGATACTGAAAATGAATAGGCTGAATAGATATACATACACAGACATAGAGACTCTTCACTAGAATGATTTAATTTCTTTATTAACAGACAAGTTATGTCATCATAATTCTACTGTCCCCATTGTCAAAGTGTAAATTGCTAATTTAACTGCAGTCCTGGCATAAGTAGTCAGGTCGCAGCATATACAGTAAGGCCCAGACACACCAAACCGACATCAAAGAACTAGCGGCGATGAAGGCCAGCTGTTGGGTCGCCTCGCGTCGCCTTTGTCTTGGCCGCCAAGTTGCATTTGAACACAGCGCAAAGACTACAGCCGATGACCAGTTAGCAGGTACGTTCTGCGCCTTTGTGAGATGAAATAACTCTCCACACCAGCAGGGGGCAGTAGTCTGTATTCGTCAGTCAAAAAGTTTCAATCCAGATGTTCATGTCATTGTGAACATATCCGTGTATTGGAACGATCAGATGAGATGAAGATGAAAAATGAGAAGAGCCTTTTGCGTTTTTCCTCTTGACTTTACTCGTTGGCTCGCTTTCATCACTTCCGTTTCTCTTCTCGTGCACTGATTCGTTTGAGCTGAACAGCCAATCAGAGTGATTTGTTGCTCCACTGCCGATTCATCATAAAGCCGATGGTGCGGGACACGCCGCAAAAACTAGGCCGACAGACGCTCACCGACGGCCTCAAAGTGTCCAATGGCCGACCGTTGGCTCGGTGTGTCAGGGCTCTTCACTCACCAACCCATTCTCATCCAAACTTGTCACATACTGATACTTGCTTGACTACTTGACGTTACTTTCTAACACACTGGGTAGCCCAGCGCGTCAAACTATGGCGCTCCACAACAGTCGCAATAAACACATGGTTAAGGCAGGTTAGGTTAGGTTTAGGCAACAAAACCACTTGGTTAGGTTTAGGAAAAAAACAACATGGTTTGGCTTCAAACTACAACGCTTGTAAAGTGAAAGTGAACAGCCGGGTGCTAAAGGGTGCCTTGTGCGTCGGTATTTGACACCCTGGGAATGCAAACGTCCTGAACTCACCAGTGTCTGTGATGGTGACTGTGGTGCGGAGGGCTGTGACTGACATCTCCCTGAGACAACCCAGGCCTCCTCCTCCTCCTCCTCCTCTTCCTCCTGCTGTACAATCCCCACAGCGCACAGTCACCACCAGCTTCCTGTCAACAAAGTCCTAAACACACACAGAACATTAGCACAAAGGAGGCTGCTACACACACAAATGCATTGTGTGTCTGTGTCTGTAACTGCATGGTGGCATGTTATGTGTCTCACCTCCACAGCAGTGAAGGGACAGTCTCCTCCCTGTAGCGAGTACCTCTTTTTGTCAAAGGTGATCACCTGTAGCGCCCCCATCAGGCTGCACTGGGCTGCACACTTCTCCCCAGTACACTGCCACTGGCCTGCTCTGCACACACTGGGAGGATTAAAAGTAGAAACACGAGGATGGACGGTCAGAAAGTGATGAACGGGAATGGGTGAAAGAGAAATATAAATGATATCGCCCTTACCAAGTGTTGCATCTCTGCTCTATCCTGTCCCCTGACTGGTAGGTGCGCCTGCGATGGAAACAAGGACAGTCGTCTCTTTTCAGACAGAGTCCCTGGTGAAGGTAGAGGCTCGGCGGACACTCGCAGCCCCCCACACACTCCTCCCTGCACTGGCCCATGGCTGCAGCAGGCCCCGGGGGCTGGGGAGACACACAGCTGGGGGGACAGGAGGACACGCAGTCTGAAAACACCTGACCTCTGGGACAGACGCGATCTGGAAAGACAGAGAAGTTAAAGGACCATACCATAGCATCATGTGTACTTTACATTCCTGCTGCAGTCTCTAAAAGAAGACACAACTCATACTAATATGTTATGAGAATTGTTCTATTTCATTACCACACAGGGTGGCTGTCCTCCACAGTATGATGACGTGTTGCTGAGCACACTCTCGGGCATAGCTGGCCAGCGTGTCACACACTGCTGGATCCCTGTCTTTGGGTGGCAGGCTACAGTACAGGTAGAGACAGGTGTCTATGTACGCTGCTGG
>CAKAOH010037010.1:0-12830 GCA_916701665.1 Sebastiscus tertius | reverse complement strand
AAAAAAAGTCATAGTAGTATGTTAAAAAAAAGTCATGGTATAGTATGTCTAAAAAAAGCCGAGTATGACGAAAAAAAAGGCGTAGTATAACATGTCGAAAAAAGTTTAAAAAAAAGTCATAGCAGAGCATGTTGAAATTTTTTTTTTTAAAAAGTCATAGTATATGTCGAAAGAAAAGTTCATCGTATAGTGTATTGGAAAAAGAGATTAAATATTTGGTATTTCCCCTCTAAAATAACACATAAAATTACTACTTCATGATATTATGACTTTATTCTCATAATACGACTTTTTTTCTTATAAACTTATGACTTAATTCTCATAATATTACGACTGTTTTTTCTCTTAAACTTATGACTGTATTCTCATAATATTACGACTTTTTTTTACCCTTAAACTTGCGACTTTATTCTCATAATACAACTTTTTTTCTTGTAAAATTACGACTTACTTCTCATAATATGACTTTTTTTCTCGTAAACCTAAGACTTTATTCTCATACTATTAAAGCTTTTTTTCTCTTAAACTTATGACTTCATTCTCATGATACTTTTTTACTTATAACCTTATGACTTTATTCTCATAATATTACGACTGTTTTTTCTTGAAATGTTATTACTTTATTCTTATTAAATTACAACTTTTTTTCTCCTAAACTTCTGACTTAATTCTCATAATAATACGACTTTTTTCCCTCTTAAACCTATGACTTTATTTTCTTAATATTATGACTTTATTCTCGTAATATTATGACTTTATTCTCGTAATATTATGACTTTATTCTCGTAATATTATGACTTTATTCGCGTAATATTATGACTTTATTCTCGAAATCTCAGATTTATTTATTTTTTCCTCAATGTGGCCCCAATACTGCGTCGTAATATTACATATACATGTTAAACATGAAAATGAAAGGTGCCTGAATGTGTATGAATTAACTTATAATGCAACAAAAAAAGAAAAAAAAGAAAGTGTGAATAACAAAATCACGTGAACGCCTGTCACGTGACTGCAGCGTCTATAACACGCTGCCCAGCAGACAGAAAGCACAGCTGACTCCAGACAAGCCGAAGACACCATGAACACACTGTAAGTTGCCTTAAACAAGTTCATAGCTGTGCATTATTATAGAGATAACTGGGAAAGAAAGACAGATAACTGTTTTTAACGTGACTTATAAGTGTACTGTGACGCACCTTGTTATTTGTTGTTGTTCTGACCTACATACAGTAGATAGCTGCCAGCTAACATAGCAGGTTAAAGTGTTCACCTAGCGTTATGGCTACCGGTAGTAACAGTTTCATATCTGTGTATCTGTTAAGAAGTGGGTGTAAATTGAGCTAAGCTAAGTCACAGATGTTTTAGGTGTAACCCCGAGATAACACACGGAATTAAGAGCGTGTTTTTTTAATATTAGTCTACATTTATGTGTTCAAGAAGCTCTAAACATGTGTTGCTTTGTTTCTCCTTCCACCAGGCTGACCTTCTCCATCACCTTGTTGTTCAGCTCCTTGGTCTGGAGTGGATATCTGGAATATGACCAAGATGTCTTGTGAGCCACTTAAAGAGCTTTTTTCCTCATCTATCTGTCATTTTAATTATTATTATTATTATTATTTAATAAATCATGTTTTATATCTCACCTTGTTTAAGCCCTTCAAGCCATATTGACATTTTTTCATACAGACCAGATCTTGACAGCTCCAAAAATGCAGCAAAGACCTAATAAAAGGGGAGATCCCCACAATATTATAATACTATTATCACTGCAAGTCGTTTTGCGGGAACTAATACTTTGGTGAGGTTTGTTTCCACGCATGGCTACAAGTTTAGTCCAAAAATTAGGTTTGGATTTTACCTATAGGGCTGACCTGAATGCTTCAACCGTTGCCATGGTATTCAACCTCCAAATCACTATTCGAATGCTTCAGTTTTTTTTTTTTTTATATAAATATGTAATAATAAAGTATAAATTCCAAAATAGCCCATGAAATAAGGAATTATCCCACAACATTATTCATTATTCATATTCAACATTCATTATTATTAGTTATTCTCAGTTATTCTGCAAAGCTTTGAATATTTCTCATCGAAGCTTCGAAGCCATCGGGACATCCCTAATTTTACCACGCTCAATCTGCTGTTGCACAAATTAATGGCTGTTTTGGAGTGTTTGAAAACCTTGTAAAAAATCTCATGAACCGCAGCACAGAATGACTCACATTAATCAACTCTGGGTTGATTTTAAAAAAGGGGGTCAAATTACTGTGATGTTTCTGAATGTTTGCATAAAGGTTCAGCTAACCATAGAATCATAACAAAGTCATCAATACTCTTGAAATTCAACAGGCTGGTCAGCAGCTACAGTATATATTGAGTTTCACAGTGTTGGGTAAAAGTGAAGCCTCTTTTAGTAAAATATCATAACCTGGTTTACCTCTTTCCTCAGGTTACCAGACGACTGGACTCATGTAGGTCGGGTCGACCCCACAGAGGAGCTGGAGCTGACCTTTGCCCTGAAACAACAGAACGTTGACCTGCTGGAGGAAATACTCCGACTGGTGTCGGACCCTGACTCACCACAATATGGTGGGGGCTCTGTCTGATGAATGCTGATAACCCTAAAGATTTAGGGCCTAAAAATCAGCATACACTGACTAAAATGCTAATTCTGTCCTTACTGCGCAGCATACGGCAGGGATAGGAATTTAAATGCTCTGGCTTGACAGTTTAAAACCAGCCTTAACTGATGAGGCCTTTTTCATACTACAATCAGAGTGACGGAGGCTTGTTTTTGTCCTGCACAGGTAAACACCTCACCCTGGAGGAAGTGTCCTCCCTGGTGCATCCATCTGAAGTGACCCAGAAGGTGGTGCATCACTGGCTGCAGAGTCATGGGATTACAAGCTGCCAGACTGTACACACTCAGGACTTTTTACAGTGCACCATGACTGCAGAGTAAGCATATCTTTTTAGGCAATATTTGTTCTTGCTTACTCAACAGTAATTTCTACTTGCTCTTGACACAGTTAAGAAGACGCAAAAAAGTACCTTACCTTTTCTGCTCAACTTCCCTCTGTGTGTGTAACCCACGCTCTTATCTCGTGATACGGTTCCTCTTTCTGTGGTTTATTAATACAAATCAAACTTTGAGCTACAAGCTTTTGAAATTCATGAATCTAGGCCAAGGTTATAGGATATTTTAAATAAACAGTTTATACCTTAAATGTGCTAAATATGGGATAGATAGGGAGCATTTCTTTTGCCTCTCAACAGCTCACAGCATGGCGTCAACTAGCAGGTGGCTAGTGGCCAGAGGGGAGCTAACCAAGCCAGTGGGGAGCCAAGGCCTATGAAAAGGAGGCTGGGTCACGGGCGGACATGGGTATGGGGTATAACACATGCGCAGTGTAACAGAAGCTGCGGTCGTGCGTTGCGATTGGCTCAATTTTGGCGCGTGCAGGTGAGATTTTACTGCGCATGTGTTATACCTCCGGAGATATGACGCGTGACCCAGCCTCCTTTATATAGGCCTTGTGGGGAGCTAGCCAGTGGGGCTAGCTGACATGCACTAAAAGCAGGTGCCGCTCGCCCGGTGAGGTCAACAAAGCACTGAGAAAGTCACAACACACACAGAGGACTTCAGTCTCTGCTCTGGTAGACATTAGTCCTCTATATCTTTACACAACTGTTAGCTAATAGGCGTTTGCTGCTATCTTAATGCTCTGAATATCAAATTTAGCAGTACAACCCCTGATAACACTGTTCTACTTACTTGCAGCAGTTAAACAACTGCACTCATGGGAGTGTATTTAACTTAACTTGGAGTTCTTTATCAGTTTTGCATAGAAGCCAGTGAGTTTCTAAAAACAACCTGGAGTTGTATACATTGTCCATGGTTTGGGAGTGGATTTGTAGACATTTAGGCTGTGGTTGTTTTTGTTCTTTTTGTGTAATCAGGGTTGCGGAGAGGCTGCTTCCAGGTAGCAAGTTCCAGCGTTACACCAGGGACGGCCAGTCTGTGGTGAGGTCATCAGCTCCGTACTCTGTTCACGATGATGTTCACCAGCACCTGGACTTCGGTGAGAACCATATCTATAGCTGTAAAATGTTCAGCCGTCATCTGTACATTTAGGTTAGGATCTGTACTAACTTTGCTGGATGGATGTTTTTTATGTTTCCACAGTTGGAGGGCTTCACCGCCTCCCTCCTAAAGCGCAGGACCTCAGCAAAGCCTCTTCTAACAGGAAGCAAAAGCAGTCGAAGACAGGGGTGCACATGGGAGTGACTCCCGCCATCTTGAGGGCCCGCTATAACCTCACAGCAAAAGATGTGGGAACTACTCAGAACAACAGCCAGGCTGTAGCTCAGGTGTGGCCATCTCAGAATAAGTTAAAAATAAAACGCTCTGTGTTGTGTAGCTGTTGTGTAACATGTGTGTATATATTAGCCCAGACACGCTCACCACAGTTTGGTGTACTTTCTCACTTTAGCTAGCTGTTTTCTCTTTTAGTTCTTGGAGCAGTACTACCACCCTGCAGACCTAGCGGAGTTCATGGGCATCTATGGCGGGAGCTTCCAGCATCTCTCTCAGGTGGACCGGGTTGTGGGCACTCAGGGAGGAGGAAAGGCTGGTATAGAGGCCAGTCTGGATGTGGAGTACATCATGAGTACGGGGGCAAACATCCCCACATGGGTCTTCACCAATCCAGGTCTGTATGAGAGAGTGAGGCTTCAATCGTGTGTGTGTGTGGAGAACTGAAAGGAGAAAATTGAAAAATGTAACTTTCTTCTCATTTAAAATAATGACTGGTATATCTAGAGACACTAACCATAATCATTCAGGCTAAGTGTTTACAGTTACAGTAAAATAAATATCAAAGTATGCTGAGCAATTAACAAGTTAGGAGGTAAAACAGCATAACTAAAAAAATAAGTGTCAGCAAAATGCATTGCTTTTTGCATTCAAGCCCTATCAAAACACACACCTCATGTCCTCATTGTCCTTCAGGTCGTCACGAGTCCCAGGAGCCTTTCCTCCAGTGGATGGTTTTGCTCAGCAACATGTCCGACCTGCCCTGGGTTCACACTATCAGCTACGGAGACGATGAAGACAGCCTGTCTGCTGCGTACATGATGCGCATCAATACAGAGTTCATGAAGGCTGGCGTCAGGGGACTCTCGTTGCTCTTTGCCTCTGGTCAGTAGTACAGAACCAATCCACATGTCTTGTACTTTGAAACACACTGAGACATTCACAGACAATACTTATCTATACTATGTCAGCAAGATATGACCGTTACTGAGCTAACAAAGCCTTTGTTTGTCTACAGGACAGTTTATCTTTTTAAAATGTGATCGTCACCTCAAAGTAACAGTCACATTTTGTCCCTCGTGTTGCATGCATAGACTGCGACCTCTCACTTGCTTCTGGTTTAGTTTCTAATTCCTCTAGTTTGGTTCTAACAAATTCCTGTTTTCAGTGGACACAAAAGGCAACAAATGGGGAACTGTAAACTGTAATTTTTGCAACGGCCTCGGAGGGAGCTGATTATGTAACAAAAATTAGACAGCTTTAGTCTCTTTGGCAACGTGTCAACATACTGAGCACATTATCTCACTTGAAACATGAATACACCACTATTGTTTTAAATTAACACCGGAAAAACGGGTTTACACCTTTTTTCTGTAGCTTTTTCCAAAACTTGAAATGCTGCCAGTTGTCAGTAAGATATGCCGCATCATTACCTGCTGTATCAACTTTAATCACTCTGATATTGTTTAATGATCATCTCTTGCATTGATCTTTATCTCTTCGATCTTGTTTCATGTGCAGGTGACAGTGGTGCGGGCTGCAGACATTTGGGTAAAGAGCAAAACTCCTTCAGGCCAAGTTTTCCTGCATCAAGGTAAAACATTTCTACATTCCTGACAGCAAACTAGTATCTGTATGATACTAGATATATTGAAACGAGCATAGGTTTGGACTGGGGCAGTTGTCTTGTGCATTATATTGATGTTATGGAAATTTACAACATGTGGATGTTCCATTTTAAAATTTAGAAAGTGAAACACAGAGCAAAGAATTAGCCTGCAGTATGTTTTGCGAAAGGTCTAACGCTCTATGCCCTCTCTCTCTCTCTCTCTCTCTCTCTCTCGTTCACAGCCCATATGTGACTACAGTAGGAGGAACCTCATTCAAGAACCCATATGAGGTCACATATGAGATTACAGATTACATCAGTGGAGGTGGCTTCAGCAACGTCTTCAAGATGCCAGACTACCAGGTAACATTATCAGCTTATTGACTCTTTTAATGCTCAGCTATAGCAGATAGTGTCATGTATGCTGTGTATTTGTGTTCCTGTAGGCCAGTGCAGTGGATGGGTACCTGAAGACGGTAGCAGCAAAGCTCCCTCCTAAGTCATATTTCAATACCAGCGGCAGGGCCTATCCGGACATGGCTGCCCTGTCGGATAACTACTGGGTGGTCAGCAACAGAATACCCATCCCCTGGGTGTCTGGGACCTCGGTAAACAATTTCAAACTTGGTTATACTTCTTAGTGACAGTGTGACAGCACAGGTAGATAGCCATACAGTGATTTTCCTGAGTGCAAACTAAGGATAAAACCCAGTTGTACAAAAACTACATAAGCTGAGCAAGAAACATAAATGATAAACTGTAAACAAGTTATTCACATATTCACTTTCCAAAAACATTTCTAAGAGAGCATAATGCAGTAGTTACCTTTTTGTAGTATTTATTGCTCACTTTATTGTGCTTCATCACGTCTCTCATCGATGAATCTACCTTCCAGGCGTCGACCCCTGTGGTCGGAGGCATGCTGTCTCTCATCAACGGCCAGCGGCTGCTAAAGGGCCTGCCTGCCCTGGGCTTCCTCAACCCTCGCCTCTACAAGCTCAAAGGACAAGCTCTGTTTGATGTAAGTCAAGTTATTACGCTAGTAAAATCTTTTTACTGTTGCCCCCTTTTTAGACCTGATTTATGTAGCAATCTCACTTACACTTAGTGGCCATTTGATTTGGTACGCCTGTATGTGTAATCGATTGTAATTCAGTTCAACAGCTCTTCTAAAAAAAATCTGCCCTTTACCAATTTTATAATCAGAATGAATGAATTATGGGTTTATTATTGCGGTCATAATTAAAGGTGGTGTTGTACTAGATTACTGTATATTAAAGAGGTGCCTCTAATATTTTGTTCTACCTATTTACACAGGTGAGGGGGGCAGAATATTAAAAACACAATATAATGCAGTCTACAACACCAGCACCATGATCAAAAATATACAAAACATAACTGAATATGAAAATGATTATCGGCTTCATAAAAGTCGATTTTGTTTTTGGCAGAACAGTTCAGAATTGGATTACATTAGATTGTACAGGTGTACATGATAGTGGCCACTGAGTGCATTTCTGTTAAAAGAAAGTGGAAGGAAACCCTTTTTGCAACACATTTTGTGGTCATGGTGCCGTTCCTAAATGCTATGCATCTCCAGGTGACTGAAGGCTGCCACCTGGGCTGTCTGGACGAACAGGTTCAGGGTCAAGGTTTCTGTGCTGCACCATCGTGGGATCCCGTTACAGGCTGGGGGACACCAAATTACCCTGAGCTGCTGGCTGTCCTGCTAGCGGAGTGAAAACCCCCAACTCATGAGAGTGAAACCGTCAGGGTGGCGTCTGCTCTGAGAGCAGGTACTATACACACATCCAAAGGCAGCACGTTGAAATAGAGGGGAAACAATGCCTACACTTTAGATTTATGCCTCTTTGCTTTATTCAGTTAATTTGAGGTTGAAACACTGAATTATTCCAATCTTCATCTGTAATCATCGCCTCTGTCCATTTAAGGTCACTCTTGACTCCTTTTTATTTTTATTTTCTCCAAAAGGCTTCAAACTGTTTCCTCAGATATTTTTAGGTCAGGGATAGTGGGGGTGGTTTGGGATTCTTACTGCTACACTGCAGTTGCTTGTTTCTGCTGTTCACTGCATTTTAACTGACCCAGATTTCTCTGTGCATCTCTGACACACTGGGAGGAGGATTAGTGTTAACCGTAATCTTATGCCTTAAATTCATGCCGCTAGACACACAGCAATGGGGAAGTGTTGGTAAACTGGTTGCTATGCATAAAGAACAAACATACTAAAATATGCCTCTTAGATACACACAGGCCTATTTGAATAGGTTTTTATTTTAATACAGTATTATGTTGCTACATGTCAATCAAGAATCTATATACCGGATGCAATCATTTCACCAGATTAGACACAGGTTTGGTTTGAAGTAAAAACTGAGATGGCCAAAATGTGTAATATTGTTTGTCTATTTTGCCATACTACTCTGCAGGGATGAGCTAGGTACAAGTCATAACTTCATTCAATAACAAAGACAGAAATATATTTGCATGCAATTCTAAAAAATGTCACAATAAAATGGGAACATACATTATGTGGTTTAAGATTACCAGGACCTTTTTAAAACTTTATTTTACTTTGGTTTGTTGCCGTTTGCTCTGCGGCTACAGACCAACCAAATGCACTGTAATATGTGGGTTAAAAGTGATTCAGCAGTTCTACCCACCAGCAATGTTGCACTTGTTTTTATCCTTAAACCATGTATATCCTCCAATCGGATGCATTTGATGTGAGAGACTGCCTGTGCTGCATTATTTTGTGAGTTTATTAAAGATTGATGGGGAAATGTTGGTTGATTGTTCAAGATGATCTGGATGCTGTGGTTTTAGAAATGTATCACCTGCTTGTGTAAAAGAAAATGTAATGGAAATGAATTGCTGACTAATCTGATAAACCGTTGAATCTTTTGTCATTTTTAAAAGCAAAACTGCCAAACATTTCCTATAGTTCCTGTTTCTATTAATGAAGGAGTATCTCTTTAAAGACTGAATCAGAAAGAAACCTTTCATTTCTAACACAAATCTTGACATTGACCCGGGTCTCTCTTTTGTCTTTGTCTCATGTTAGACAGAAGCAATTAGTTGACTGTGTTTTTAAACCATTGTTATACAACTTACCAGCTGTAAGATGCCCCTTTTTAAGCTGCTCAATTTAAATTTTAAGACGTGATACAATTGTCACATGTATATGCAGTGCGATGAAAAATAAAAGAACCAGAATTAGTTTCACTTCCTTGTTTCTCTGTGTTACCAAATGAGGAAATGTAGAGTGAAGTACTTTATCAAACAACTATTGTTAAACTGCTAAAGCGACAACCTCAATTACCCATGACACATTCAGTCACATTTAACTGCAAATGTGATGCTTTTTAAGGGAGCGTCAACAGAACATCCACCTTTTAAAACACCCTTTCTTTTTGTCCTATTGAATTATTCAACCTCATGGTTAACATCAAGAACAGATCCACTGACTATGGGTTCAGATTTGTTTAAAATATTACATTCTCATGTATAAATATAGAGCATTTTTGAAAAAGAAAATGTTCCCTTATCCCAGTGAATTCCCCACAGGTGCTGTCGTGACCCAGAGTCGCTTCTTTTTCACGGTTTTTGAGCAGCTTCAGCATTTGTCCCTAAATGACATTGCTACTAAAACAGCTGAATATTATAAATATGAACTGAGTTTTAGTTGTGAGAGGACAAATGACACTTTTTTTCTGTTGGTAGTGCAAGGGGAAAAAACATTTTAATCGGTGATCACTATTGAAAATCACATGGCTATTATATACATGATTCTGATATTGCGTTGTACAAAATGAAAATATGCAAAGACCACCCAATCCCCCCTCGAAACACACTCACATGAAGGGGAAAGGAAGAGGTAAAACAAAAACCCAAGAAGAGCTACGGGGACAATCTTACTACATACATTACCACAGAGCTTATGTCAAACAGTGTACAATATGCACACTTGGGGAAAGTACAAAATTGAAAATGTGTCATTGCTGAGGATCGATGCAAATTTGACATCTATTGCAAAAACTTTTTTTAACTGGCTGTGTTAAGGTATAAATATGTTTTAAATTGCAGATCCATGAATTAACATCTTCACAAGAAGAAAGCGTAAATTGTTCCATCCAGGTAGCGCCAAAGTCGGGTAGGAGGCCTGAGGGAGTCGGGGTTCTCATGAGTTCCTTGTTCAAACCTCCATAAGTTTATCAAAAAGTTTGAGAAAAGGTCATTTCTCAAAAACCTTTTCATCTAGAGATGATACAAAAGGGACTTCTTATCTCACAACAAAGCAGGCCACGGGACATTAGTTTGTCTGTCAGGGAGCGGAGATACCGGTCAAGTCCTCCAGTGTATGCTCGCGTCGTCGTCGTTTCACTGGTTGTTTTTGGCTTTGGCGTGTGTGAGGATGTGAGACTTCAGGTTGGTTGACTGGGCAAATTTTTTGTTGCAGCCATCAAAGGGGCACACATATGGACGGTCTCCAGTGTGAATACGCACATGAGTGCGCAAGTTAAAGTCCAGAGAGAACCGCTTGCCACAGCCCTCAAATGTGCACTGGAGACGAGAGAGATGGAGTTAACGTGTGTCAGCCTGGCTCACAGATAAACCGAGCAAGGCACATACTTGTTCTTCCACAAAGCCAAGCAAAGATTCCATTTCAGTATATATTAAAATCTTTTTCCTAGCACTAATATAGCAAAGTCAAATGATGCTGCTTTCTCCAGAAGAAGGAAAATAAAGTGTGACATGCAGGAAAGTGAAAAAAAGAACTCACCTGGAAAGGTTTCTCTCCTGTGTGTACGAGTTGATGCCTCTTCAGTTTTGAACTCTCAACGAAGGCTTTGCCACACTCCGCACAGACGTGCACGCGAGGCCCGTGGGTATGCAAGTGCTTCCTCATCGCCGAGTTGTCCCTGAACATCTTGGTACATCCCTGAGCGGGAGGGAAACCAGATGAAGGTAATCACTCGGGACATATTCACTTTACAGAGTAGCTTTAGCCGCTGAACCTCAGCAGGGTAATGTCAATAATAAATAAAGACGGTACAGTCTTAGTAAGCTTCTGTTCATATTTTGCACAGTACTGTATAAACTCGTGTAATAAACAGAACACATCACTCACTTTGTGTGGACAGGCTATCGTCCTTGGTGCATCGTCTTCTTTTACTTTTCTTGGCTTCATTCTGTGACAGAAATACAAGTGGTCACATCATTATAGACTATTCACACCAAGATGACTTTAATTAAATATAAATAAATAACTCCTGGTAAAACGTGTACGCCTAATGGGCCACGTCACACGGTCATTTAATTCCATGTTATATTAAATACTGCACATCACACGAAAAAGCTGAGCAGCATGTGCCCTTTATGTTCATTTAACTGGCTTTTAGAAGCAAACTAATTTCTGTTTTTGAAATCTGTTCTATGAATACATTTGTTTTATTATGTCCCACTGAATTTGGCTCGCCACCATCCAGCCTGAGTGAACATAAACCTAACCGCATACCGTGCAAACTCTGCCAGCTGTTTGGGGTCCGAGAGGTCAATGCCTGGGATTCCTCCTGGAGGAAGCTTCTTCCCCGTCATGTATTCAGAATAATCTGGAGGAGAGTTTTCCCCCGTGATTTGCTCTTCATGGTCGATGTCCTTCTTGTCATCTGAATGAGAGGAAGAGAGGATTATTAAGACAGTACCAGAACATGTGGAAAGAATTGATTAAAGCTATTTAGAGATAAACCTTTATCATGTCACCCCACCCCTCTGTTACTTATTTACTACTAATGGAAGCACACAACAGGAAATGCAAATTTTGAATCAATAACAAACAGACAGGGTCTGAAATTTACCTTTTTCCTCACCTGCCACTGTGGCAGGTCACTGAACATTTCTACTGGCCACTCAATTTTTTGGTCTGCCACTTCTTAAATCTAGGTAGAACTCTATCAAATTGTAAATACTGAGTCAGTGGTACGAGACTGTAGAATTTTGGAATAAAACATCTAACCCTAATCCTTGACTACATTTAATTTAGGCTTTAGAATTGCTTTTTAAAAATATTATATCTCAATATAAGGAAATGCCGTGGTGGCAGGTGACCTGAAATTTTTACCTGCCAAAGCCAACATTTACCCTGTTGTTTGGCAGGGGCTAATTTCATTCCCTGGTTGTAGAGATAGCCACAAAATGGGTCATGGTGCTTTTAACATAAATAGTGTGGAAAATAAAAGGATTCAAAAAATGTATTTCGCTTTTTTTTTTTCTATAAAATGATATTAAGTGTAATATTTGTCATGCCCTTTAATAAACTAGCTTTCATTTTGCTCATGAGGCTGTAATGACACATATACATATATATATATACATATATACACATATTCACACTGCCATATTTACAAACATACACTTTTCAAATATCCACAAATATAATTTACAAATGTCCGATTTGAAAAATTGAGAAACAGAAACAGAAAGAAACAGAAAAAATTATTTGGATAAGAAATATTATAGCTCGTCTAAAAATAAATAATCCTTTCCCTGGCTGATGCACAGCATTAGCAAACATAGGAATCATATGATTATGAACATATATGGTTATTGTTGTTATTATATACATCTTGTCCTACTTGTTTGTTATCACTATTATGCAGTCATATTATTTATTTATATTAATCTTGTCTCTAGGTGGAGGCTTCAGATAAGCCCAGTGGGTTTTTTGCCTCTTCCTGCACTGTACATTATTCATTTATTTATTTTTTTTATGTTGTACAGTCTTAAATTGTGCAAAATAAACAAACATATATAGCCACTAGGATGATACGAAAAAAATACATAATGTGGAAAATAAAGGATTCAAAAACATGTATTTAACTT
>CAKAOH010037009.1:0-28378 GCA_916701665.1 Sebastiscus tertius | reverse complement strand
TGACCTCTGACATCAACAAGGCATTTCCGTCCACACAACTGCTGCTCACTGGATCTGTTCTCTTGTTGGGACCATTCTCTGTAAACCCTAGAGATGGTTGTGGTGAAAATCCCAGTAGATCAGCAGTTTAATACTCAGACCAGCCCGTCTGGCACCAACAACCATGCCACGTTCAAAGTCACTTCAATCCCCTTTCTTCCCCATTCTGATGCTCGGTTTGAACTTCAGCAAGTCGTCTTCACCACGTCTAGATGACGTAATGCATTGAGTTGCTGCCATGTGATTGGCTGATTAGCTATTTGTGTTAACAAGCAATTGAACAGGTGTGCCTAATAAAGTGGCCGGTGAGTGTAGATGAGTAGTTCAATGTCACTCTCATGTCTGTGTCTCATGTTCCTCTCTCCTCCCACCCAGAGCTCGGTTCTGCTCCAGGTTTCTACCCGCTAAACGGGGAGTTTCCTGGTCACAGCGCGCTCCAATGCAATGCTCTTGTTGGGTCTCTGAACTATAGAGTACACTCTAAGACCTGCTCTATATAAAAAGCGTCTCGAGATAACTTCTGTTATGATTTGACGCTATATAAAAAATAAATTGACTTGAGATTGAATGGTCAAAATGAAGCTTCAGCCAGCAGCCAACTAGCTTAGCTTACTGTAAAGTCTGGAAACAGGGCCGAGGACTAACCTGTGGATGCATTATTTTATTATTTGATGTCCAGGCGTGCACAAACACCCAAACAAACACAAACGGTCCACCGAGCACGTCTCGGCATCCAGACACACGCCGTCCAGCTTCCTGGCGCTAGCAGGGCGGAGCCGCCTTAATCGCACATCCACATCTCTTATCAGAGCCCAGAGGGGCCGACTCACTACTTCCTCAGACTTCCACAGAATCATTTGGAAAAGGGAAGTGGCCGTTGCCTTCTGTGGTCATATACAGGAGCCCAGGATCTCTGACGTAAACGCTGAGCTGTGTAGAAAAGAGCCCCTGAATGCAGCAGGACCAGACAAACAAGCAGAAGTTTATTGTTGTTTCTGACAGGTTGTGAAATGTTTTGTTCGACGCTGGACTCAACGATTAGGGTCATTCTTAAGTCTGTGACTTTCCTCTCAGTACCTTCTTGTTTCTCTGAGAGCACATTACGTATGTGTTTACAGCACCTTTGTTTCTCCACGTCTCACTGAAATGACTTATTGTCACCAGAGACCTATAGCTCCACATATATCAGCGTTTTCATATTGTTAGCCTATTTTCTGTGAGGGGTAGGCAACGGTGGGGGTCAATGTTCTACTCAATCACTGTTGTTGATTTATCCGGCAGCTTTATGTCATTCAGTCGGCTCCGTTAGCCGGCATGTAGTTAGCATAAGATGAGCAAGTATTTAGAGGATAGCAGTCAATGTTGAAAATACAATACAATATTTCTACTTACTTTCTTTACCTGTATAAAGATACCGTCTATCAACGCTCAACGGGGCATTATCACTGTTATACCAAGTTTAATTAAAGTGGCATTAGTCAGTATATGTTTGGCAAAAATTGGGCAAAAATTCCATAATAATCTTTCAGCATATTGTAATTCAAATATTCTGAGAGAAAACTAGACTTCTGACAGACCGAGTGCAAGGTTGTTGGTGGCGTTATAGCTGTATAGTTTGTGTGTACAGTTTATTTGTCGGTGAATAAATGCTACGAAACTACAACTCCTCCGCTGTGCTCAAGCGAGCTGGAGAGACATCCATGGAGAGACCGGAGCCAAGAGACGAGAGAGACGAGAGACGAGCCACTCCTCTGATCCACTCAGCTTTTTAATTAATCATTAACATTTCTTTTAACCGTTTTAACCGATAGCGTTAATCGGTTTAAATGCTTAATGTTGGTTAAATGGTTAAACATCCCTAGTACGCACGACATCTATTGCACGTTTGTCCATCCTGGAAGGGGGATCCCTCCTCTGTTGCTCTTCCTGAGGTTTCTCCCTGTTAAAAGGTTTTTTTTTGGTTACGTTTTTCCTTTTCCGATGAGAGGGTCGTACTGTAAAGGACAGAGGGTGTCGTATCCTGTACAGATTGTAAAGCCCCCCGAGGCAAATTTGTGATTTGTGATTTTGGGCTTTACAAATAAAATTGCCTTGACTTGACTTGGGGCTGAGAGCCACAGACGAGGAGGGGAAGTCAGAACGTATCCTTAAAAGTACAGAGTGAGTCAGTCTAAATGGCAAAACAAAACTTCTCTGCCCACGTGGAAGAGGTGAATCACATCTTAAGTCTGAAATCCAAACTGTCTCCTGCCCAGAAGTGAGCTCCAGACGTTGGGATCTGCTTCCTCTCCTCTCACCTCTTTGGTATAAAGGCAGATTGGTCGGTAAACACAACCACACAGAGTGCCGTTTACCTGTCTGGGCTTCTTGGATTTCTTTTGTGTTTTGATGTTGAAATGTTTTATGCCTCCGTTTTGGAGCCTCCCGAGTTGTAAAGATGATTTAACATCCAAACACCTTGTAGCATGTAAGGAATGAAAGAACACTTGGTTTGGGGCTTTCTCCTCTGATCCAGGGTCGACTGACTCTTTCTGACTCATCCTTTCATATCTCAGTCGTACCTTCAGTGCAGCGCCAATCCATTTCCATCCACATCTGCCCTCCAGTGATTTGGGTTTTGAATGCTTCACTCAAGGACTTCCAAGATAATTCTAAAAATGATAATCATTCACTTTCACAGATTTCCCCCCGCAGGCTTTAGGACCGTAACCTCAAACATTTTCAACTTGAAGCTCCAGCGTCTCTTAAGCTGTGAGCCGCGGACGCCTTAAAGCAGAATATTAGACCTATTTAAAGTGGAAAACTGGTTTAAACCGTCAAGAGCTTTTTAACTTGTGACCCTCAAGGTTGCACAACGACAGGCTGTATTTGTCAGTGTGAGCGATAGATAGGGAGTGATGTCGGCGGTGAGAAAGTGGCGTGGGTGTCTCGCTGTGTTCAGGGCTCTAGACTCTGGTAGATTCACATATCCCCTGGATTTACAGATCCTCTGGCGGACATGTGAGACCGCCGCTCTGCAAGCACACTTGATCCCTTTCTTCTATCTCAAATGTCACATCTCCATCGTGACGCCAGAAAATGGGCTCTGCGCTCAGATGTTTAACAAGCAAGACACTTGAAGGGTCAGGATAAACATACTTATGGTAATTCCTCTGTATTTTAAAATTCAACCGTTAATCTCTTTGCCTGCTGCTCACTTTAAAGGGGACATATCATGGAACACACACTTGTGCAGATAAATCTGGGTATCTGGAGCATCCACCAACCCACAAACCGTGAAATAAGACAACCCACTCAGTTTTTTGTGATCAGAAAACATGTCATTAAAGGTCCCATATTGTAAAAAGTGAGATTTTCATGTCTTTTACATTATAAAGCAGGTTTAAGTGATATATAAATACTGTTAAACTATCAAAAACGCTCAATATACCGAGAAACATACACAGCCCGTATTCAGAAATTGCGCGTTTAAAACAAGCCGTTAGGATTTCTGTCCATTTGTGATGTCACAAATATACAATATTTAAACCAACCATTACACGGTTTTAAACATAAACATTCTAAATGTGTCCAAGTTTATTTCCTGTCGCAATGTATGTGAATAACATCAGCTGACCCAAACTGTTGCCTAGCAACGCAATTCCGCTGCAATTCCATTGAAATGCACTAAAACGGAGCCTTTCAGACAGAGGGTGAATACAGGTATATTCAGACAGACAGTATGAGGAAAATAAAGTGTTTTTTCGAACATTACAGCATGTAAACATGTTCCAGTAGAAACACAAAATACAAGTATGAACCTGAAAATGAGCATGATATGGGACCTTTAAGATTTGGCTCCCCTTCCTATGTCACTTATTAGAATATACAGGCCATTCTCATACACCGTTTGTAGCTAGACCAACGAAAAGAAATGCACTGTAATTTGTATATATCCCACAAAATCACTTTGGAAGTATAGAGAGCAACAAACGCCACGTAGGGAGGGCGTTGGGTGGATGGGAGGGTCAAAATACCGATCCCAGTAGAGAAAATGCGTCCGATACTAACTAAGTAGTTTTAGTGCCTAAACCTAACCGAATGAATACAGAAGTTTATTTTGAAAAGACTGTATGCATGTAACGAGCAGAAATTGACACGTGTTGCTTGCGATTTATAAGAAAACATGCAAAAAAATGAGGAATAACTTTTCGTAAGATTGGACGTTGGAATATATCGCTCACAGCGGGAGAACTACCTTTGCAAAGGTGCGCCGTATTTTTCTTTCAAGCCAATCAGAGGAGCTTTTTCAGGAGACAGGTGCTAAAATGGAGCGTTTCAGACAGACGGTGAATACAGGTATATTCAGACACACAGTATGATAAAAATAAAGTGTATTTTGAACATTAAAGCAGGCAAACATGTTCTAGTAGGTAACCCAAAATACAGGTATGAAAATGAGCATGATATGTCTCCTTTAAGTCCGTTTACTTCTGTCCGTCTTTCCGTCTTCCCCTTCTGTCATGTTGATGAGCTCCATATTCTCTGAATCCCCCTCTCCCCCCAGTGTTTACGTATCTGGGCCATCTGCTTTGTGTCTCTCTGTTCTCCTGATCCTCGGACGTCTGGGGAAACAGCGAGACCACTTCATAAGCCGAGTTCCCAGCCCGGCTGTCAAGTGAATTTTAGAAAAAACTTTTGAAAAGTCACAAAAAAAATGTGAATTGGGTGCTTTTCCTTTTGTCTCGGCTGAAGTGAATAAATATAAGCAGTAAAAAAAGAAAACAACCAGCAGACAAGAAGTGTTTGAACCGACCCGATCGGTCACGGGCAAACTGCTGCTGTTGTTCTTTAGCGGAGACTAATGCCGGCCATATTTCATGCTGTCTGAATATGAAAACAAGAAATGCCCTTGGCAGTATTCAAACCGCGACGGGCCTCTTATGCACGGAGGGAGAGCAGGTTTAACATTTCAGGCAAGGGTTGTGGTGAACAAATATTTTGAGACCTCACACTAAAATCCAAATCCTCTTCTCGGGCTGTGCAACCAGACTGAGAAAATGATTTCTGTCGCTCCTTATTGTAAACATCCTGGATCAACAGAACAGTTTTATGCTTCACGCCAGAATGTTTTCTTTCCCCACTCAGTCTTTTTGAAACACTTCGCATCAGAGTCCCCGCAGAAAATACTCCACCGCAGTGGAGGTTGATTGGTTGTTGTGCGTGTCGGTGTATGCACAGTGCACGTGTCTTTAATCATGTTTTGAAGTGAGGAAGTGTTGATTAAGGCACGTAATCATGTGATGTGCCTATTTCTGTGTGTTTTTCTTGTCTTAATGTGTGTGTGCTTATCATCAACGACTTTTTAAAAAATACAAGAGCAGACATTACCAATACAAATACTTTTAAAATATAAGGATACAATGCACTTTTAAGAGGAAAGAAGATTTGAAAGATAAACCGAGAATCACACAACAGTACAAAAAGTTATGACGTTATTCTTGATAAATTCCGACTTTTTTTCTCGTAAAGTTATGACTTTATTCTCGTAATATTACGACTTTTTTCTTGTAATATTATGATTTAATTCTCATAATATTACTACTTTTTTTTCTCGTAAACTTCTGACTTTATTCTCGTAATATTACAACTTTTTTCTCTTAATATTATGACTTTATTCTTGTAATATTACGACTTATTTTCTCGTGAAGTTATGACTTTATTCTCGTAATATAACGACTTTTTTCTCATAATATAACGACTTTTTTCTCATAATATTATGACTTTATTCTCGGAATATTCTGACTTTATTCTGCAAATCTCAGTTTGTTTTTTTTCCTCAATGTGGCCCTAATACTCCGTAGTACATTGTCTCTTTGTCCCTCACTGCATTAGACTTATATTCTATATACTATAGACTATAAACTGTGTTACCTTCATCACAATGATCAAATGTTTTGCGACTCCAGACAGATTGTTTTTATTTATTTTTTTGGACTAAAATGGCCTAAAGGTTGCTGAGCCTTGCTATATGCTATATATATAGAAATAAAGTTAATTTCAGTTCTACTTTAAATGATAAGAAGAAGAAGAGAAAGAACAAAAGCATCACTTTAGAGTAACAGTTCTTCACAAAGACACTAAGCAGCCTATCTGGATACTCTCTGCCCTTCTGAGTGAACATCCATCAGTGAAATCTGGGTTCATGTGCTTCTTTCTCTGTGGTTGCATGTCTGTTTGTTCTTTTTCTTTATCAGCTGCAGGTTTCAACAAATGTAGAAGACAGAAAGGTTCTCCAGAGTGAGGATACCTGTGTGTTGTGTGGGCTTCTCAACGTTGGCTCAGAATATTCATTTTAGACCTTTGAAATGAATCCTTTTTCATGGGTATCATAGTGACAACTGTCATGTTGATCTGCCCATCCATGATAACAACGTCAGAGGGTGAAGCGAGACACACGTTTAGAAGATAAAGACGAAGGAGACGTGATAAAACTCTCTTTTGGTTCTCTCTCAGAAGCTCCCGTCTCCACACTCACTCCAATTAGCAGTAATTAAAATGGCCTCTTCCAAGAGTCACAGATAATTAATAGCCTCTATGTGCTTCCAGTTTTTTCTCTCTCAATGTTTTTTTTTTTTCACCCAAATGCAAATGTAATTAAACTTCATAAACACACGACTGATTAAGGGCAAATATTTGCCCTCTTAAAGCGGGCGGAGCGTGAAATGATTATAATTGAATCAAATGCTGTTTTTCCTTCTCGCTGTTTGCAGAGATTGAAGCCAAGGAGGCCTGTGATTGGCTGCAAGCGGCCGGCTTCCCCCAGTACGCACAGTTATTCAAAGGTAAATAAATGTGAGGCTGTTAATGCATGAATCCACACAGATGGTACAAACACAACGTCTCAGGCAGCGTCTTAGTGTTTCACTTATCTTGTCTTGTGTTTGTGTCAGACTGCAGGTTCCCCGTTGACATCGAGTGGGCGAAGCGTGATCACCACTTCCTGGATAAGGACGCCCTCGATTCACTCTGCAGGTAACACTGGTGACCTTCTATTTCTAAATGCTATACAGCCGGTGTGGATATAACATGAACGGCCAACCAGTGGAGATAGTAGAGAGCTTTAAGTACCTCGGCATAACCCTAGCTCAGGGGTCAGCAACCTGCAGCTCCTCTCCAGTGGCTCCCTGTGGATTTATAAACATGGAAATGAATAACTGATTTTTGTTTACATTTTTATTTCTCATTGTTGTAGGTCTATGGTACGACGGTACGACGGAGTATTAGGGCCACATTGAGGGAAAAAAAATAAATAAGAGATTTCGAAAATAAAGTCATTATATTACGAGAGAAATATCAGAAGTTCAAGACAAAAAAGTCATTATGAGAATAAATTCATAATATTATAAAGTAGTAATTTTCTATGTTATTTTCTTTTTTTCTTGTAAAGTTATGACTTTATTCTCATAATATTACGACTTTTTTTCCCGTAAAGTTATGACTTTATTCTGGTAATAATACGACTTTTTTCTCGTAATATTACGACTTTTTTCTCGTAAAGTTATGACTTTATTCTCGTAATATTACGTATTTTTTCTCGTAACGTTATGACTTTATTCTCGTAATATTACGCCTTTTTTTCTCGTAAAGTTATGACTTTATTCTCGTAATATTCCGACTTTATTCTCGTAATATTCCGACTTTTTTTTCTTGTAATATTCTGACTTTATTCTGGAAATCTCAGATTTTTTTTCCCTCAATGTGTCTTTGCAGACAGACAGATTTATTTATTTTTTTGCCTATAATGGCTCTTTTGATAGTAAAGGTAGCAACTTGACAATAAACTGAGCTTCGATCACTAGAAACATTCATAAACGCTGCCAACAGAGACTCTCTGCCTAACTAAGGGCTCTCTCAGTCATATCTACCTGCTGCTCCTTCTGTAGCGTAGCATTATTGACCCCATCCTCCTGTACTCACCTCACCAATAGAAACAAGCTCCTAAAACCATCACCAACATATCCTCTTAAACACTGGTTCCCAATCTGGGGGTCCCGACCCCCACTAGAGGTCGCCAAAGCTTCACAGGGGGTCGTGAAGCCTTCTTGATTTTAACAGGTGTTAGACAACTTTTTAAAAATATTAATTTCATTCATTTCTGTGAAGAAAACTAATGAACATTTTGGATTATTATTTACTTTATAAACAGGATAAGGGCACGGTGAACACTAGTAGCTACAGTCACAGAGCCTTCCCTCTCTGCTAAACAGCCTTACATACTACAACCACATTCTGACCTGCAGCCAATAAGATGCTCCAGTGGAGCAGTTAGAGGTTTAGTGCCTTGCTCAAGGGCAGCACAGTGGCAGCAATGAGAGATGGGTATGCTATTTATTCAGATTTATCCCACTGGTACAGGGATTAAACTCGCTGCCTTCTGGTAACAAGCTAAAAATCCACTGTTGTTTTTATTTCTTTATAAAAACAAAGTTTCAGGGTATGTTTTCCTGATTGATTATTGCATTTTAAAACATAAAAGCCCTTGTTTGCATCGGTATAAGAAATTCATTGGCAACTGTAAAGACTTTGTGTAGCAGGTCGCTGTTATTATGAGACACTGCCAGTCTAACCCACCATCCACTTTCATCTCTCCTCCCTCTTTTCAGGAGATTAAGCACTTTAAACAAATGCGTGGAAATGAGGCTGGAGCCGCGGAGATCCAAACGCAGGGTGAGTGTCGAGAGCAAACACCGAGAAACTCAAACACAGCAGGACGCTCAAATCTGAGCAGCCGGAGACGTGGGGAGCGTCACACCGTGAAATCTCCTCGTTAAGCATCACTTGATTTTGACTGATATGAACTGATCAGTCCTCCTCCTCCTTCTCCTACTCGTCCTCCTCCTCCTCCTTCCTCTCCTCCTCCTCCTCCTCCTCCTCAACAGTTTCTCGTTCTAGTAGAAAGTGAAGTCCAGGAGGAAAACAGAATCTGAAGTTATAAATCAGGGGTCAGCAACTTGCGGCTCCGGAGCCACATGTGTCTCTTCAGCTCCTCTCCAGTGGCTCCCTGTGGATTTATAAACATGGAAATGAATAACTGATTTTTGTTTACATTTTCATTTTTATTCATTATTGTTGTAGGTCTATGGTACGACGGTACGACGGAGTATTAGAAAAAAATAAATAAATCTGAGATTACGAGAATAAAGTCGAAAAAAAAAGTTGCAGTATTATGAGAATAAAGGCATAATATTATAAAGTAGTATTTAAAGTGTTTTTTTCTTTTTTTTCTCATGAAGATATGACTTTATTCTCGTAATATTACGACTTCTTTTCTCGTAAAGTTATAACGTTATTCTCGTAAAGTTATGACTTTTTCCTCGTAATATTATGACTTTTTTTCGTAAAATTATAACGTTATTCTCGTAAAGTTATGACTTTTTTCTCGTAATAATATGACTTTATTTCTCATAAAGTTATGACGTTATTCTCGTAAAGTTGTAACGTTATTTTCGTAATATTACAACTTTTTTTTCTCATAAAGTTATGACTTTTTTCTCGTAATATTACGACTTTATTCTGTAAATCTCAGATGTTTTTCCCCTCAATGTGGCCCTAATACTTCGTAGTACATTTGCACTTTGGCCCTCACTGCACTTTGTCTAAAATGGCTCTTTTATAGTAAAGGTTGCTGACCCCTGTTATAAATGCTGATTGTAGTTGTAGACACCTGGATCTACAACGCCTTCAGTTTTACACCTTTTATATTAATGTTATATGACGTGTAATTGATCGCTCAGGCTGCATATCCATATCCAGATGTTTGTGTGCTCTTGTCGGTGCATCTGAACCCTTCCTCCTTCTTCCAGGGAGACGACTGTGACGAAGAAGACTTCTGCGCCATCAGCCCCAACTGGACCTACGATAGGCGGACCCGACAATGGCGACGCTTGGACTCCACGACGGACATCCTCAGCTTGTCCGAGAGCCCCACCGGACCCCAGTATGTGTCCATGTGTGACGTCGGCGACCGCCACGACGTCTGCTCCATCCACAGCTCCAGCAGCACTGAGAGCGAAGGTCACCACAAGAGTCACAGAGATGCTGCCATCACACCCACCTCCATCAGCGCTGCTGCCAGCACCACCACCACGGACGACCAGGACACCAGCAGGAGCTCCTCCCGCTGCTCCTCCACGAATAAGACGCCCTCTCTGGACCCCCCGTTCAGTGGACCCCCGTCCCCTGGTGGAAGTGTTGGAGGATCTGCCACCACGAGTCCTGAGGTCGAAGGCTGCTTCCCAGACAAACCGCCCAGGAAGAAGGGCACCAGTCTGCTGAGGAAGATGGAGAAACTGAGGCTGCGTGGAACAACCAGCCTCCTCCCTTCTGCTCACAGTAGTCGTGGTAACAGCGGGAGTCGGGCCCGGTACGTTATCAGCGGGCCAATTCAGGTCCAGGAGGAGGAGAGGATGGAGAGGCTGCACTGCCCATCAAGGTGAGGATTATCAGGATTGCAATCTTTTCTAAAACCCAACCCAAAAAAGATGATAGTTGTGAATAGTTAGTATCTATTAGGGCTGTCAAAGTTAACACGATAATGAGGTGTTAATGCAAATTTGCATTAAAGCAATCCATCTTTCAGAGGTTGTAGCGGGTTCACCTAGAGTGAAGATACTTGCATCATATGAAACTAGAAAACCTAAAGAATCCATTGGTACCAACCATGTCACACTAGCTTGTCATGAAGGAGGTTAAATAATGCTCCAAACTTGTCAAAACTGTCATGTCCATTTTCAAAGGGGTCCCTTGACCTCTGACCTCCAGATCAGTGAATGTAAATGGGTTCTCTAGGTACCCACGAGTCTCCCCTTTACAGACATGCCCACTTTATGATAATCACATGCAGTTTGGGGCAAGTCATAGTCAAGTCAGAACACTGACAGACTGACAGCTGTTGTTGCCTGTTGGGCTGCAGTTTGACATGTTATGATTGGAGCATATCTTTATGCTAAATGCAGTACCTGTGAGGGTTTCTGGATCAATATCTGTCATTGTTTTGTGTTGTTAATTGATTTCCAATAATAAATATATACATACATTTGCATAAAGCAGCATATTTGCCCACTTCCATGTTAATAAGAGTATTAAATCTCCCTTTAAAATACATTTTAAACAGGTAAAAAATGTGATTAATCATGATTAATCATGGACAATCATGCGATTAATCGCAATTAAATATTTTAATCAACAGACCTAAAATCAATGCATCATTGGAAAATAACATTGTACTGACAAAAAAAAAAGCAGGGAAATGTGTCACGTCCAGCTACTTCCTTAATTTAAATTAAGAAAGTTTGAAAACATTTTAAATGTGTTTCTCTTGTGGACAGGCCCACCCATCAGGGGCAAAAAAGGGGAATCTTTCTGGCCCATGGAGGCCAACAATAATAATGTTTTTTTTTCAAATTTTATTTTGAACAAAATAGTCACCACTGCTTTAAACAACAAGAATAAACTTTGTATTGATTGTGTGCTTTAGTGAAATGTAGCCTGTTTCAAAATGAAAACCCCCCTCTCCTGAAAATGGTATGAGTCTAAAGTTAACCCCCCAAACTCTCGCGAGATTGTCAATCTTATGATAGAGCGTCGGGCATCGAGTCTCGCGAGGTTTTGCAACTACGGAAGCTGCGTAGGGCCACGCAAAGCAGGTGTGTGAAAATGTTTGTAACTTGGATGAGAAGATGTAGCAGATCTATTTATCCTTTTGGTCACGAAAAGGAGGAAAACAAACACTATGAGAGTGAATTACTGGAACAGTAATCAGGTAAACTTGTGTTCGCTTCTCTCCAAGTTTAATATCAGCAAATAACGGTAACGTTAAACTGATGTAGCCGTTAGCTAACGTTAGTCTTTAGTTAGGCTAGTTCAGCGGTCTCTTAGCAACCAGCGTCTCCAAGCAACCAGCGTCTCTAAGCAACCAGCGTCTAAATCTGAGATGTCGAGAATAAAGTCATAATATTATGAGAATAAAGTCATTATGAGAATAAAGTCATAATATTACTAGAATAAAGTCATAATATTATGAGAATAAAGTCATAATATTATGAGAATAAAGTCATAATATTACTAGAATAAAGTCATAATATTACGAGAAAAAAGTCGTAATATTATAATAAAGTCATAATATTACTAGAATAAAGTCATAGATTAACGAGAAAAAAGTCAGAAGTTTGAGAGAATAACGTCATAATATTATAAAGTAGTAATTTTACGTGTTATTTATTTTTTTTCTTGTAGTTACGACTTTATTTTTGTAATATTACAAAAAAAGATTCTCGTAAAGTTATGACTTTTTTTCTTGTAGGATTGTTTGCTTTCAATCGTCTTTTTTATTAATTGTCAATAATCAATAGAACAGTCACTATACAGGGAAAGTTAATTTTTTGTTTTCTGAACAACACTCACCCATTACACAACACATCAATCAATCATACCTTACAATAGAAAAAAAAATAAGAATTAAAAAAAATGATAACAAATAAATTAATTTAATTTAATTAAGAAAAAAAGGAAAAAAGAAGATACTGCCTACTCAGAGATTACTGTAGTGGGTTTCTCAAAAAATGACAAAAAGGGACCCTGCTCTTAGTAAATTGTACTCTCTGTTCCCCGGGTGGTATAACAGATTTTCTCTAAATTCCTTCAGGACATAATGTCTCTGATCCAATGTGAGTGAGACGGAGGAGTACAATCCTTCCACTTAAGTGAGATAGCTCGTCGAGCTAGTAAAGAGGTAAAAGCCAAGACGTTCCGTTTTGTTTTAGGCAAGTTTAAGTCTGGAGCGATGCCAAAAATGTCAGTCAGGGGATTTGATGTCCAATATTTGGTCAAAAGGGGACATGTCCAGTAACTGTGTAGAAGTGATGCAGGTGTGCTTTCACATTCATCACATGTAGGCTCCACGTCAGTGTATATTTGGGCTACTTTGTTTTAGATATGTGGATACGATGAACTACTTTGAATTGAAGGAGTGCATGTCGAGCGCACATGGAAGAGGAGTAGCCCCATAGGATTGTTAATCTGAAAACTCTGTGGTGTCTTTTAAATCACTTTTAAAATCTCACTTTTTAAGAATTGCTTTTCTGTGATTTTATTAATGTTTTATGACAGTTTAGTTGTTTTACACTTTGGGTTTTTATGTGTTTAGTTATTGGCTTTTAGTACCTTTTGTTATTCCTGTGTTTGAAATGTGTTTTCTTGTAAAGCACTTTGCAGCTGTGTTTTGAAAGGTCCTATATAAATAAAGATTATTATTATGAATCTATAATTTACAGGTGCTTTGCAGCCATACCTATAGGCTTATGTTTACCAAAGTGCAGCTCTCACTGTGTCTAACTGAGTTCTACTTTCCTGAATGTGTCTCCAGCCTGCAGGGTCAACCCAACAGCTGTGGGTCTTCCTCGCCATCGTCTCCTCACACCATCAGCAGCAGCAGCAGCAACAGCCACTCAGAGACCAGCAGCGCCGTCAGCACGCCCAGCCCGGTCACCCGGGTCAGGAGTAACTGCAAACGCTCCAACAGCGGCGTCGGGGTCGTTGGTGGAACCACCCGGAACAACCAGAACCACCCAGGAACAGAGGTCAGTCATCTTGAGACATCTTGAATAATAATGAATAAATACTATATTCACTGATTACTTTATTCTGTCCTTATCTTTTACTTTTGTTTAAACCTTCACTCATCCGTCCGTTGAACCTCTCAGGATTACAGGAACCAGATCAACAACAACAACAACAGCAGCAGCCACGACAGTCTGGTCTTCCAGATCCCCAACGGACACAAACCGGGGACTTTCCCCACATCTCTCGCGCACAAACAAGCCATCCTGTCCCCCATCATCGACAACACCTCCGTCAACTGGAGGACCGGGAGCTTCCACGGTTACCGGGGACGACACAGTTGCCGCCGTGGCGCGTCATCGCTGGCCACTGGTGACCGGGACCCATCGTCCTCTTCTTCCTGTGATGTTGGAGTCCCCGCTCAGCGTGCTGTGCTGGATCACCGGCTGAGTATCTACGACAACGTGCCCGACGACCAGCAGCTGTCTGAAAGTGAAGGCGCTAGTGGTGGAAGTGGCAGCGATGCAGAACGGACGGGTGAGGAGTCAGAGGTAGGTCCAAAGACTGGTACTCCATTCATTTTTATACTAAGATATTTAGATTTAGTCCGATAATTTTAGCAACTTTCCAAAACAAGCAGACAATCCCATCCACTTTACGAGGTGGGAAAGTAGGCAGGGTTTGAACTTCTCTCTCAAGTTCTCATTATTTATTCTTCACACAACTAATTCAAGTATTTTCATGCGAGTATAACATTATAAATGTCTTCGAGGAGACACCGTATGAAAGTTACAAATACATTGCAATATTAACAGGTGTCTTGGTCTGTTAATAGTCTTGTTAAAGTCATATTTAAGTATAGCTAGCTAATCAAAGCTGCAAAAGAAATGTCTTGTGATCACTCATTCACTTGTCGTTTCATCCTCCATGCTGTGAAGCAAAAACTCAAAGTAGATGGGAACAATGAGGAGAGTCTTCCTTTTACATGTGTATGATATCTCATATAAGAGAGCAACAAATTGGTTAAATTGCTGAGAACAAAGATCCTTCCTTTAAATGTAGAAAGCGTGGCACAGCAGAGTAGAGCTGTCCATGGTACTGAACCCCTGACTGTCACTACAGTGGGTGAGTGGGTTCAAAAGCCCAGATATACTGTAGGTTGATTATTTTATTCCACCTGGCTGTGACTTTATGGATAGAGAGATTTGTTCCAAAATGACACAACAGGTCAGACAGTCATAAACAGGAAGTTATTACTTGATGAGGTAACTGATGAGTCACTGCTAGGGATCAACATGTGCAATATATTATGGTTATTTTGTGTAACAAGGCTGTAAAATGTTGCCATCTGTCCCCTTCAGTAAAGTTTTTCCAGAGAAAAATACAACAGTCAACAGAAGGAGTCTCTCACATTGGCTCTCCTGTCTCTCTACTAAAGAAAAGATCCCCTGAAAAAGAAATCCTCAAATAAAAGTCTATAAAAATACGAGTCATTCAATCGAGGATATTGATTTTGTTAAGCTGAGCTCCATATGGAGCTTTCCCATAAAGCCAGAAATCATTTTGTGAAAATGAAAATTCCATTTTATATTAAGACTTTACAATAATCAGTTTGAATTATTCATCCCTCTTCAGGCGTGTTTTTTTTTTTCTAAAGTAGAAGAGGAGCCATTTGGAATAAAGTTGGAACCCTCTTTGGCAAAAAGATGGCAGCAATGGAAGTAAAAGTTGACATAAAATATTACAGAAGTCATTAGGTAATGGCTTTAAAAGGAACCTGTTATATTTAACTTCAGATCCTTGGAGAAATTGAGTGATACCTTTTCCTCCAAAACTGCTGTACGGCAATGAAATCCTTCATTTGCTAAATCTTAAAATGGCCCTGTTCAGACCTGGTACTAACATGCGTCCTCAGTGATCGGATCACAAGTGGACAGCTTTAATTACGTCTGTTCACACCTGGCATTAGAAAGCGTCTCCACATGCGTCTTCAGTGGCCATTTGTGATCCGATCTCACTTCCCCGCTCTATATGCAAATAAACACGTAGTAAACACTCGGCTGATACAGCAGCCGTTGTGACGTAATATTACAGGAATGTCCATAGTAATATCCTACATATTCCTGAATTCTGGTACATTGTTTTAACATCAAAATAAAAGGTCATTGTACCTCCGCACCGCCGGCACTGCTGCTTTTGCCAGACAACAGCGAGGTACAGCGCTCCAGAGATCCGGTGAGGACAGAGAAGAGGCGGGCGGTCGAGTGTCAGCTCCACGCAAAGCAGCGGAACAAAAACACTGACACATCTCCGACAGTTTGATAATAACGCACTTTGCGTGCCTAGTGTGATAGTCTGTAGATATGTAGCCTATAAACAAGATGGATTTTAATAAAATACAGTCGTACCAACAGGATACAGTAGAGCACAGAGACCGTTTCCATGCTGACAAGCGCCCGTGTCTGCCTGTTTATTCACCTGAGGGACGCGGTGATCCCGCGGATCAGCTGGACATCAGATGAGTAGGAGGTCCTTAATGTGGCCCAGGACACATTCACTACACACTGCTAAAAGGATGTGGTCATATGTGGCCCAGACCACCTCTGAATGTGGTCTGAAAGATCCGATCTCAATGCGTCCTCAATGCGTCCCCTATCTTGAGTGTGTTCACACCTGTACTTAGAGCTGTCCACTTGTGATTCAATGAGTCAGGACGCATTTTGTTTTTCAAAATTCCTTCCCTCTCTCAGGTGGGTCGATTGTTGGCAGGTGAAGACGTTTTCTCGGCCCTGGACAGCGTTTTAGAGAGGATCGGCGACCTCCAACAACTGGTCTCCACCTGGTCTGACAATCTATCTGAGGATGACGGTCAGAGAGGTTCCTCCTCCTCTTCCTCCTCCTCTTCTTCTTCCTCCTCCTCCTCCTCCTCGTCGTCTTCCTCTTCTACCTCCCAGGACTCACCTGGTCACGGTTCATCAGCCGCCTCCCCCTGCCCGTCCTCCCCCAGCCACATCCACCTGCAGGCGCAGCATCCGGAGGAGGTAAAGAGCCACGAGGAGGTACCTGTGAACGGAGAGGAGCCAAAGACCAGATCACCACAACCCAGGAGCAGGTGAGAAAGCTCGGAGTGAAATGAAGTAATGAAAACTGCTATTAAATCAAGTTTTATTTATAGAGCGTATCATATTTCACAAGCAATATAACTCAAAGTGTCTCACAGGTGTTGATAAAAACAGATCAGGGTCATTAAACAGACGGTCGACACGAGGAACTCAGGAACAGGAGAAGTGTCATTTTAGTTCAATAAGTTAAAAACTAATTTGTTTGCCAGATATTGATCAGCATTAAAAATTCAGGTCTACGAAATACAAACCAATAATTGGACACTTTAAGTCGCCCTGGTTGTTTGTAAATGGGAGTCTGTGTGTCCAGCAAGGCACTAATAATGACAGTTATGGGAGATTTAATCCCACAGGCATCAACAAAAATAAAAGTGGAGTTATTGTGAGGCACTAAAGATAAGAGCAGTAACATCATGGTCAATAGTTTTGATCGCCTCTTTATAGTGCTGCTTTTATATCTCCTTTTTGTTGCATATTTGTTCTCCGATATAGAGCAATAAAAAGCTATGAGGCCACTCCTGTAATGTAAAGTCAACCACATCAACAGTGTTTGCTGATGGATGCTCTCTCTTTCTGCTCTGTTTATGCTTTACTGGCTTACTTTTGGTATAGCTGCTTAATTATGTGTGTCTGAATGTGCACTGTACACACATGTGTTGTGTCTCTGAACCTGCTTTTTAACCACATTAGCGTCATATCTAGAGAGACAGGAATGCCTATTGGTGCAGCTCTTTGGTTACTAAACCAGGGTTCAGAAAGCTTTACTATCAAAAGAGACATTTTAGGTAAAAAAAAAAATAATAATAATCTGTCTGGAGCCACAAAACGTTTGAGCATGGTGATGAAGGTAACACAGCATGTGGCATGTAAGTGCAAATGTACGACGGAGTTTTAGGGGCACATTGAGGGAAAAAAATCTGACATTTCGAGAATAAAATCATAACTTTACAAGAGAAAAAGTCGTAATATTACGAGAATAAAGTCATAACTTTACGAGAAAAAAGTTGTAATATTATGAAAATAAAGTCATACTAATACAAGAAAAAAGTCAGAAGTTTACGAGAAAAAAAGAAAATAACAAAATGAACTCGGGTCGGTTATTGGTTATAAGAACATTTTTCAAAATGAGCATCCCTAGTTCCCATTTCTCTTTATTATGATATGTTAAAAAAACCTGGCATTTACATGTGTGTGTGTGTGTGTATACTTATCTGTTGTGGCTGCTGTGTGTCCAGCAGAGTGAGCCAGCAGCTGCACTGGTCCAGCGAGCAGAGCCTGCCCTCCCTGTCCACCAGTCCAGGAGTGGAGAACCAGTCCGCGTCCCAGTTCCTCCGGCTGCAGAAGCTCTCGCTGCTCAAACTCACCGCTCTGATGGACAAATACTCCCCGTCCAGTAAGCAGGGCTGGAACTGGTAAGAGGAGTTTTTTTTGGGGGTAGGGAGTGATTTCATGCGTGAAAATAAATGTGAGGGTTGAGGAGATGCTGGTGAGAAACCAAACTCTGTATTCCTACCCTGATTCTTTGCTCCTGCACACCTGCACGGAGAAACTTCTTCAAGGAAAACAAGTGTGGAAAGGAAAGGAGGGCAGGTGGGCGGGCGGAGGGTAAATATTTCATGCAGCCTATTTAGATAATTCATTCATTATTCATGGCTCAGGTGCAACCTTGCCTCGGCTTAAAAAAACACCAACAGCAACATGCTTCAAGAGCAATAAACTCCTTTCCCAACAAACCCAGGAGAGACTGTGGGTGCTTCGTGTTGTGTCTGTATTCCTGGGAAGGAAATTTGGTTCTGTCTTCCTTTCTGCTCCCTGGTAAACTGCTCAGGTGTTGTGGGTTATTTTGGACCGTACTCTTGTCTTACTCTGGCTTAATCTCTATATTTACAGTTCTTTCTAACTCACTTAGTATCTCATAGACAGATCGGCTGCCGATCGAAACCAGACGGTTTTTCAGCTGACCGGCGACGAGCCGATCTGTCTCATATTTCTACTTTTTTGCTGACCATATCTACACAAGTGTGCCGCAGATTTGTTGACTGTTTATACGGAATTATTTTTTTGGGACGGTGGTAAAAACAAATTAATCTGAAGCCTTGCTGTCAATTATAGCTCTTAGAAAGAAAATAGGAATCGACATGTCAGACTTTTAAAGAAAATCGGAAATGGCCAAGGAAATCGGTGCAGCTCTACTCATAGATCATGATATGCAGACGGTGGTCGAGGTCAACGAGATGGCGACAGCAAAGTTAGCACGAGTCATAGAGGAGGCATAGGATTTATTGTTTTTCTGGGTTTTTTTACGGTGGTAAAATTCGGTGTAAATTCACTGGTATTGGTATTGACTACTAGACTTCTGGTATCGTGACATCCCTAGTCGGGGTACAGCGAGCCCTTAGGGACAGTAGTAGCAGTAAGACAAAGGTTTTGGGACACAAATGGTGGCCTGTGTCTTTTACTAAGGTATTTTTCAGACAGTTGAGCTCAAACGCTGTTCTTGTTTAAGACGTAGGATGTTTTCACTGCACTTTTTATTGACACACATGGATTTAATGAGATCAGTGTTTTGCCTCCTACACTGTGTTTTTGGAATAAGCCCTCATGCAAAATCGAGACAAATTCATTTTTAAGAATAGAAAGGGGGTTGTTATGCTCAATGAGATAAGGTTGAATGTGGGAACTGAGCATTGAACAAAAAAATACCCTCCTGAAATTACTCCTCACAGATATTCCTCTTTAATTTACGGGATCAAACGCGTGTTCGGGGGGGAGACTCAGGAAAAACAGCCGCTCTTTGGCAGCAGGTTGAAAAAGCATCAGTGAGGCTTCCCTGTAGTTCAAGTGGGCTGTGTTTTAGCATTTCAAACGGCTCCATTTTACAAAGATTAAACATTAATAAATCACAAAAGGGAGTGAAATTGAGGAGAAATCGTGTCAGAACTGACCTCTACGGGGAAAAAAAGAAGAAGACATTTTGTTCAACAAAGCAGGATTTTTAAACGAACACAAACTCTGAAGTGCAAATGAATTCTTTCTCTCTCACGCAAATGATGTGAACATCATGTTCCTTCACCTCAAACTGGATTGTGTGACATTAATAAGACTTAGACACAGTGTCCTTTTTCTATTCATCCCACAAAATATGGTAAGTTCAGGCAAGTCATATTACTTTATTAAGGGTTCTTGTAGTTTTTGTCTGGTTTGAGAATGACATTAGTCGTGGTGATATACGAATAACTTCAGCCGATGTGGAGCGTGAGCGCGTGCGATAGGACCCGAAAGATGGTGACGAGAGGTTAACGTCGCGCTGCCGTAAAGTGGTATCAGAGCCGTTGTATCGGAGGCGTTTTGCGAGTACATGAGCATAGTATCGGACCCGATACCCGATACTGGTATTGGTATCAGTGCATCCCTAGTTAAGAGAACCCTGGTTAACACAGATTTGTGCTAGAACACCTGATATCTTGTCCATGTAGAACTGAGACTGGATCCGAAATAATTAAATGGAAAGATTGACTCAAAGTGACAGCTGAACTGTAACTCATTTAACAGTAACAGAGAGACATGAATGCTCTGTCACTACAGCACCATTGGGCCAAATGCTCCAGAAAAAAACAACTCTTCAGGCTTCAACAATTAGTTCAATTCTTGTCAATTCAGTGATTTAATCAGTGTTGCCAATGCGAGAGTTGAATGATTCAAAATACAGCAATTAACTGCTGATTGCGACGGCTGATACTCTGAAGCTCTTTCCCTCAAAATAGCCAGTTTGTCTCCGAGAGACGCTGTTAAATGTGGAAGAAAAGCATTTAGAGTGCATGTGTAATGACATTTTTTCTTTGCGACTCTGTACTTTGGTGACAGCTACGGGGCCGGCATGTGCCTTTATGCCAAGTAGAGAAGAGGTTTCATTAATAATTGTTGGAGGATCTGTCCTTTTTTTAAATATTACTATTATAAGACTGCAGTTTTATTCAGAGTGCACTCAGCCCTACAATTTTCAGTTAGAAATCAAAAAACATTGCAGCTTTCTACGGGGGTTTTCCACTGGAAAAGAAAAGAAAAACATCAGCCATCCATATTAATAGTTAAAAGGGTGCTGATATCAGTTCAGAAACATGAACAAACTTCCAACAGTCTTTCTATAATCTCTTTGATCAGCGTCCATGGTTTCCTATAGGTTTTTTCCTGCAGAGCTGGTTTGAATGGCACACTCATTTTAGAGATCAATGGGGACTTATGTAATCAAAAAATGTTTATTTGGCTCTTTCTTCAAAAAAGGAAACGGCAGCCAAGTTGAGCTTTACACTCCACTTTACACAAATCCCCCGGATATTTGCAGAACTATTTTTGATAACTTTTCAACAACTCTTTTCTTGGCACTAGTCCTTGCTGTTTGATTGCTTCTTAAAAAAATGGGAGGACTATGGTGTCTAATTGACGTCTCTGTCACCTGCAGGACTGTTCCTAAATCGCCGAGGAAGACCAAGGCGATGGAGGTGAAAGGCCGGCGGGTTTTTGGGGTTCCTCTGCTCCTCAGCGTCCAGCAGACGGGAGAGCCGCTTCCTCCCAGCATCCTCCGAGCTCTGGTCTACCTGAGGACCGAGTGTTTGGACCAGGTAATGAAGAGGCCTGCAGTGATTTTAGAAAATGATGATAAAAAAAAAATAAATAATATATATAATGTTTTTATTTAATTTGTATTGTGTTCTGTCTCAGGTGGGTCTTTTCCGTAAGTCAGGGGTGAAGTCTCGTATCCAGTACCTCCGTGAGCTGGTGGAGTCCGACCCAGACGGCGTTTCGTACGACGGTCAGTCTGCCTTCGACGTGGCCGACATGCTGAAGCAGTACTTCAGAGACCTGCCTGAACCCATCTTCACCAGCAAACTCTGCGAGACCTTCCTCCACATTTACCAATGTGAGCAGTTCACTGCTGTTATCATGTGACCAGCATTCACTATTACATTGTCACATTTCCTGGTGGTGATTCCTAATGACTTTATTGACCCCTTGACGTTTTTCCTCTAGTGCCCCCAACAGATCAATATGCTAAGATGTAGCTATTAATTGCTTAATACTAATGTTAGTCCGTAAACATGTTAGTAACTTTACAGATTAGCTGCTCTGCCGTTAAAGCTAAACATGTATTTATATAGCGTTATTCAAAATCATGTAAACCGCATAATTCAGATATTAACAGGTTATCTTTCTGCTTGCAGATTTCCCCAAGGATCAACAGCTGGTTGCAGCTCAGGCTGCCATCCTGCTGCTTCCTGACGAGAACAGGGTGGCGCTGCGAACGCTGCTGTTCTTCCTGCGGGACGTGGTGGCCTGCGTGGACGAGAACCAAATGACTCCGACCAACATCGCAGTTTGCCTGGCGCCATCGCTTTTCCACCTCAACACTCTGAAGAGAGACGCCAACGCACCCAGGTGAGCTGAGACCACAGACACTGACTGACAGATTCACCTGCATCAGTTATCTATCCAGTTACACTTTAAGTTGTCTCTATTTGATTCTGCACAAACTGAGGTCAGGTCGGTTTCTAATGAAGGGAATTTCCTTTCGGCAATGTGAATACAAAATGAATGATCTTCTGTATGCATTTGCAAATACATGTGACCGCACATCCTTTGGGAAGAGTCCTCGTGGACATGTCAGAAATTTTAGTCCGCCTTCCACAGGCTCTGGCACATTTAAAGCAGAGCGACGAGCCGATTCCCCAATGCCTTTAAACTTACAGTAATCAGAGAGTAGCTATCAAGATAACAATGTACATTAGATATAGTAAAACGTAGCTCCAATTCTCTCTGCAAAATGGACAAGCCACACTGTCCTCGTCTTCTTAGCCACCTGTGAGTCTATATATGCCAGCGCCTCTTTTTTTTTTTTAGACGTCTCGGCAGACAGGACGGCACAGAAGATCAAGGCAGCACGGCTCTGCCTTGTTGGCATTACTGTGACCCGTACAGACCTCTGCTAGCAAACAAACTTTACCTGCCTCGGAGCATCCAAACAAATCTTTATTGACAACTGTTAACAGCCAGAACGGCCCGCTGTCTCCGTGAGCATGAATCATGAGCCTTGGCCTTACATCGCAAACGATCTACTCATACAGCAGCAGCAGGAATTACACAACAGCTTTTCTAAAATGGTACAGTGTATGCCAAGCTTTGGTTCTTTAACAACCCAGGGTTTCATTTTTATTTTAGTTTTTAAAGTTGTAGTACTTTTGTAGTTCTGGTATCTATCAGTCCTATCAGTTCTTATAATATTTTACTTAAGTTATACAACAGGAAAACGGTCATTCAGATGATCGCACAAGATATGTTTGACTTCTACGCAAAGAAAGCTGAAAACAACCCATTAAACTCTGCCTCATTTTGTTGCAGCAGCAGACAGTATACTTAGTTTTGGCTTCAAGCTGTGTCTTCATCATGGTTCACTTTAAAGTTTCAGCCTCTGATTTAGCTTCAGATCCTTACTTCACCTTTTGTGTCTGTGCGTATATATGTGTGTCTGAGTGTGTGTGTGTTTGCTGTTACTCACGGCAGGAAATGTGTTTTTCTTCCTCCCCTTTGTGGCTTCATTAGCCGTCATGTTTCCATAGTTCTCAGTTCTCACCGATGACATCGCCTCTGGATCAGATCCAGCTGTTACACTCACACTTTCTCTCTGTGTAATGAAAAACCGTCAGCACAGTTTAAACAGAGAGCACATTACATAACCTCCAACAATTTCCATCTGGCCTCAACTTCACTCCCTGATATGAAAGATATTTTCTGTCTGCTTTTTAGCTGAGCATCCTGCTGGGCAGGGAGTTAGGAATGGGATAGAAAGAAGAGAGAGGGGTGACAGAGAGAGAGATGATGATGATGCAGCTGATGATTTGCATTATGAGCTTAATTATTAGGAGACACTCTGTCCCATCAGTGTCTGCAGACCGTTCATCTGAGCTCTGAGTTTGTTCTGCACAAGTGTGTTCACTGTATTTATGAATGCATTCTTTAACACCAATGGAAGCAAACATTTGAACACACAGTTGCACACAGTTTCACTAATGAGACAGACATTAATGAATGTAAAAAGGTTAGGCTGATGTTATTCTATATTTATTTTCTTATTCCCTCTGTGTAAGCTCAACCTGTCAGTCAAACTGATTAATGGGGAACTCATGCAGGATAGACGAGAAGGATCGGGAGGCGCTCAGATCGTGGGTTTGCTCTTAAGCATGTAAAGTGAGACGTGGTTGCGTCGTTGCGTGTAATTTATGTACTAGAGTGTGTATGTTTTGAGATGTATGGATGGATGTAATGGCTTGTGATTAATTGGCTGGTTGTTTGTTTTTCTCTCTCAGGCTCATGTTTGCACGTGTTCTTGTTTAGTGTGTTTTATAGTGATGTCTGGTCTTGATGCAGCAATTCCTCACAAGACAATTTAATCCCATCGGAGACAATAAAGTAACCTTCACCCCATCGTCAACAAATCCCAACAATGTGTTAGTCCTTCTCTCAATGCTTTCTGACTTCCTGTCTGCGTCTCTCAGCTCCGAGCCCGTTGGTTCCTACTGAAGACGTAAATCTTTAAAAACACCTCACAGCTCACTCCTCTCTATCAGATTCAAATATACACACACTCATACACACAGTATACACACACGTGCTTTACGTAACCACCCTTAGAAACAACGACCGGTTTGCATATTTATAAGCAATAATAAGTTATGACTTATATCTATCCATTTATTTATTTATTTGTTTTGTTATGCTTTGTTTTATCTGTCTTGTTTCATCTATGTTCCTGTCCCTGTCCATTCCTATGTATTGTGTACATATTGTCTATTTGTGTACTGCCCTTTTGCTCCGATAAAAACAAAAACCGCTCACAAATATATAGTTTCATTTTTAAAAAGGCTCGGTAATTTCCTAAAATGTATTTTTTTAGTAGTTTGTAGCAAATAGTGCATGTGTTTTGGACTATTTTAAGCAGTGGATGAATCCACATTTGGTGCTCTAGTGTGTATTGTGCCAGCAGGACGGTGTATGTGAGTCAAACTAAACCACAGTGTGTGTGTTCATGGTGATGAAGGAACATGTCACCCAGTGAAACAGTGTGGCTCATTGATGTTTTTAATTGTTTTTGGAGAACGTTAATGAGCTCTTTGGCACAGAGGAAGAAGATATATCAGGCTTTGATACACACACAATACTTGGTAGTAGATACATCCCTCTTCTTATTTGTACTCTTTTATGTCACGCTAAACACTTTTGTGTTTCATCTTGTTTCCTTTTACTCTCATCTTCCGCTGTTGTCATCCATCTTTTCTCTATCAACCCTCACATCGCCTCTCTCATCCACATTTTTCTTCCGTTCGGTCATCTTCATATCTCCTCCTCCTCCTTGTTTCCTCTTCTCATTCTTGTAATCACTCCTTTCACTAACTCCTCTTCCTGTTCTTTCCTCCCCTCCCTTCATCTCCTCCTCTTCCTTTTTTCCACTTTGGCTCCTTTCCTCCCTTCAGGCTGACGGGACAGTAAATGACATAACGACACAATCAGCACATTGTGCCTCCCGACTCCTGGAAGCCAAAGTCCCGGCCTGTCAGAAATCATGTCACACTTTGTGGTGGGAACAATAATTCCGGAAATTGACTGCTGCTCGCAGCTGTTCTCCCCCAGATCTATAAAATTTCATCTCTGTGACTTTTTTGCTCGTGTTTCTGCTTGACAGAACTCACCACTCCTACTGAGATAGATACTTTTTTAATGGTCTAACTTCGCAGCCCAACCAACTCGGGTTGTTTTAAGTGTTGGTGTCTAATTTCCTCGTTTCTGCAGCGCTGTGCTGTTTGGTGTGACAAAACGCTCGTCTTTCTAACTTTTTCTGAGTCATCAGAAACAAAAAAAACATAAAAGATAAAACTTCATATCAAGTAAAATCAAGGAAAACAACTTCCTGTTGTGAAAGCTCTCCTAGCAACCTGAATCTGTCAGTTGCAGAACTCGTGCCGCTGATTCCTGTCTGCTGCCTGTAGAAACTGCTTCAGCTGACTGGCACACACAGTCTACCTGCAGTGTGAAGCTGCCGTCACTGCCGTGATGGCGACATGTCACATGTGTCACACCTTCTTCCCAGTTCCCGTCAGTGTTTCCAAAACTGTAAAGAAAAAAAAAAAACACATTGGCAGCCGTCTATCCTCCTCGTCTGTCTGATGTGGTGTCAGTAGGTGGTTACTTACTGGTGGTGTTTTAAGGCGTGATGCTGTTTGTCATCCTGTTGTGCCTAAATCCAAATCAGGCTCATTATAACTAGGGATGCACCGATACCACTTTTTCTCAGATACTGGTTTCGGTATCGGTATCGGTGCATCCCTAATTATAACCTAACCAAAAATACTTAGGGCTCTACTTTAGGAGACATTGATTTCAGTGTGTTTGCTGCCTTTAATTAATCCAAGACAATAAAAGTGACCTCGACCTTGTTCCTGTTGTTGCTGCAGGTCGAGTCATAGGAAGTACAGCCTGGGCCGCCCGGACCAGCGGGACCTGAGTGAGAACCTGGCTGCCACCCAGGGCTTGGCCAACATGATCACCGAGGCCCAGAGGCTCTTCCAGGTACAGAAACTGCAGTTTTCTATAACATTTTCTATGACTATACTATATTATTAACTATTTGGTGGTATACTATGCTATGAGTTGTTCTTTTTTTTATGACATACTGTTTTATTAAACATTTTTATGACCATTTTATGACTATATTCTAAAAAAAATATGGTATACTATACTATGACCTTTTTTGTACCATTTTTATGACACACTATACGAAGACTTTTGGGGACATTTACAAACTATAATATGATTTTTTTTTTTATGACATTATATTGTGATTTTTTTTATACATACTATACTATGAACATTTTTATTACATTTTCATGACATACCATACTATGACATATTTTATCACATTTTTATGGTATACTATACTATGACATTTTTAAATGTAATTTTTATAGCATACTCTACTGACATTTTTTAATTACATTTTTGTGACATATTGTACTGTACATATTGTTTAAATAAAAACATTTTATGGCATACTATGCTATGACATTTTTCTAACATTTTTATGACATACTATACTATGACATTTTTTACAACATTGGAGCGTTATTTAGCCACTTTCGTGTCAATATCTTTAAAACTGAGCCCAATAAATATAAATTAGCTTAATAATTCAGTGTTCAAGTGGGTGTGTCATAGGGAACAGGACTGTGTTTCTAGCTCCCTTGTATTACTTTTTGTAATAAACCTTGCATTGTTAGTCACTCAATTCATTCTCTTGTGCTTTCCGCTTTTTAGCTTCCAGAGTTTTGGCCTGGTCAACGTTCAAGTGCTGCAGGATCCATTGAGGAATCCCGCTCTGAGGAAGGTGGAGGCCCGGTGTTCCCTAGTCAGAGTAGAGGTGAGGAAGAGCAGGAGGAGAGAAGGAGCAAGCTGCAGCTGAGCACCCAGCTCCTCCTGGCGGAGGCCGGAGAGAAGAGCCGAGGCTGGGAGAGCCACCCAGCTCCAGAGCATGTGGACCTGGCATTCAAGAAGGTAAATGGAGGAAGTAAGACTTACAGGAGAGATGTTTAAGGTTCATACTACATACTAATTCAGACCAGGCTGTGGATGTGTAGTGACTGGAAGAGTTTGGATTTTTGAGTATCCGCTTCAGGGGAAAAAAAAAAAAGAGAATGGAGATGTTATTCAGAATGATGAAAATGTGCCATAAAAAAGTCATAGTATAGTAAGTAAAAAAAAGTCATAGTAAAGTATTTCGAAACATTTTATAAAAACGTCATAGTATAGTATGTTGATAATAAAGTCATAGTATAGTATGTCGAAACATTTCACACAAAAAACATCAGAGTATATAATGTCAAAAAATTTCATGAAAAAAGTCTTAGTATAGTATGTTGAAAAATTTCACGAAAAAAACATCATAGTATAGTATATCGAAACATTTCACGAAAAAAAAAGTCATAGTATAGCATGTCAAAAAATTTCATGAAAAAAAGTCATAATATAGTATGTCAAAAAATTTCATGAAAAAAAAGTCATGGTATAGTATGTCAAAAAATTTCATGGAAAAAAGTCATAGTATAGTATGTCGAAACATTTCACGAAGAAAAACGTCATCGTATAGTATGTTGAAAAATTTCATGAAAAACACGTCATAGTATAGTATGTCGAAAAATTTCACGAAAAAAAAGTCATAGTATAGTATGTTGAAAAATTTCATGAAAAAAAGGTCTTAGTATAGTATGTCGAAAAATTTCATGAAAAAAAACATCGTAGTATAGTAAGTGTAAAAATTTCATGAAAAAAAACATAATAGTAGTATGTCAAAAAATTTCATGAAAAAAAAGTCATAGTATAGCATGTTGAAAAATTTTACGAAAAAAACTTCATAGTATAGTATGTCGAAAAATTTCATGAATAAAACGTCATCGTATAGTATGTCAAAAAATTTGATGAGAAAAACGTCATCGTATAGTATGTCAAAAAATTTGATGAGAAAAAGTCATAACATTTGATGAGAAAAAGTCATAGTATAGTATGTCGAAAAATTTCAT
>CAKAOH010037008.1:0-30754 GCA_916701665.1 Sebastiscus tertius | reverse complement strand
TACCCACGAGTCTCCCCTTTACAGACATGCCCACTTTATGATAATCACATGCAGTTTGGGGCAAGTCATAGTCAAGTCAGCACACTGACACACTGACAGCTGTTGTTGCCTGTTGGGCTGCAGTTTGCCATGTTATGATTTGTGCATATTTTTTATACTAAATGCAGTACCTGTGAGGGTTTCTGGACAATATCTGCCATTGTTTTGTTGTTAATTGATTTACAATAATAAATATATACATACATTTGCATAAAGCAAGCATATTTGTCCACTCCAATGTTGATAAGAGTATTAAATACTCCCTTTAAGGCACATTTTGAACAGATAAAAAATAAGAGATTAACTTTTGATTAATCACGATTAAATATTTTAATAGATTGACAGCCCTAGTTATTATATAAACTATTAACCTCTAAACAATCTGAAGTATCGTGATAATATCGTATTGTGGGGCCTCTGGTGATTCCCATCCCCTCCCCCCCTAATTGTTTAATATATATTGTATTTTTCCTCTCAATATTACGATCTGTCCTACATTTAACTGAGCATTTCCACATCCTCAACTTTTCACTTCTTGAGTCACCAGTCTGCACCGCCTTCAGCAGGTTATTTATATATGAAGGGAAATTCAGTCCGTGACATGAGGCATTTGCCAACTCACCCACAACAACTATCATCACACATACCTAATATTCTGTATCAGCAGAACAGCTAAATCCTGCACCGCATACTTCCAAAAGGAAAGGTGTTTTTTTTTCCTTTACAGTCACCTGCTGAACTGGACTTTCAACTCTGGAAGGAAAGTTGCTGCAAATCATATGCATGGACATATGGTATGGAGAATCGGGAGGTGAGAAGGAAAGTGGATTGGGTTTGCTTTGATGGTTCTGGAGGAGGCAGGCAGGCGGTGTAGCTTTATATTTTGGGCATGTTAAACAAGTGGGTCAGAGGGAGTGGAGGGTGTAAAAGAGGATAAGAAAGCTGCAGTCTGCACACATAAACAGAACTCTGGATTCTTTAATAGCTAAAACTAAATTCACAGGTACTTCAAACAGTTTGACTCTATACTTGTTTCTCACAAATATAGCTAAACCTTGGGGCTACATGAGTCACTCTTGTATTAATGCTGGTTTTGAAAATGCATGTAAATATTACTTGGGAGGATGCAAATATGTAAATACTTTCTGTCCAAAAGCCAAACATATTTAGTATTAGGGGTGGGGGGGGATTGATACAGCATGGTATCGCAATATTTTGTGTTGCAATATATCAATACACCGATTTCAAGTATCAATCTTTTATTAAATAAACTATTAAGCTCTTAACAATCCGACGGCCGACTAGTCTGTCTTTCAGAGGTTGTAGCGGGCTCAGTCTTAAAGTTAGCCTAAGAGTGAAGATACTGGTATCATATGAAACTAGAAAACCTAAGGAATCGATACCAATTGGTACCAACCATGTCATGTTAGCTTGTTGGGGAGGAGGTTAAATAACGCTCCAAAGTTACGCAAAATTTTGGCAAGGAAAAACTGGCATGGCCATTTTCAAAGGGGTCCCTTGACCTCTGACCTCCAGATATGTGAATGAAAAGTCTGAGATGAACAGAGAGAAAACTGTATCTTATAAAATAAAACAGATGTTGACAAACTACATAATTTGCAGTTGAAAAAATTTAATAAATCGCAATATATTGCAATACTCAGCATATCGCAAAATGTTTAAAATCACAGTAAGATCGTATTGTAACTTAAATATCGTGATAACATTGTATCGTATCAGTGAGATCCTCACCCCTATTTAGTATACTATCATACATGACAAAGGAAAACAGCAAATATTCACATTTGATTAGCTGAAATATGAGATTTTTTTTAATCGATTATCAAAATAGCTGGCCATTAATGTTCTATTAATCAACTAATCATTTAATTGACTAAATGTTTCAGCTCTTGGCAGATGGCCGCCCACCCAGAGCCAGGTTCTGCTTGACGTTTCTCCCCTTTAAATGGGAGTTTTTTCTTGCCACTATCGCTCATGAGAGAATGTTGAGACCTACTCTATATGAAAAGTGTCATGATTTAACTTTTGTTATGATGTGCCGTTATACAAATGAACATTGACTTGACTTTAATAAAAAACTAGAAAAACTTTCCCAGACACCAGACAGATTATTTTTGAGGGCTTTGTGGCTTTTAATTACCATTTAATATGTAGCTTTCTGAATGCTGTCTGTCTCACTCATAGAAATAGATATAGTCTCACCTCTCTGGCACATACTGCACAGTACAAGGTCTTCTCTAGCTATTTGAATAGTCTCGAGTGCACTGTTTGACATCGGGGAAAAGAAGTGGCATCAGTGAATAAATAAACAAGAAGTAAAGATATCGTCAGTTTAATAAAGTCCCTGAAAGAGAACTCTCTGTCCAGAACATCATGTCGAGACAACTTTGAATTGTGTTTGCACTTCAGCTATGCTGGTTTTTAATTATCTAGACGAGCAATACATTTTCATTTCAGCAGACAAACTTGGTATTAATGAATGTGCCAAAGCCTGCCACCAGAATCTTTATGAGTGTGTATTGTAAAATAATGTTTAATAACGCCAATACTTTATTATAATTTACTGTGATCTGTGTCGCACAGCTCTTTTAGAGTGGTCCTCATCACTCTTTTAAATGAATGTGGCAATATGCAGTCATGTACTTATTTATTTGAAACTGACGTTTGTCTGTTTATGTATTGAGATAAATTAGGGCTGTCAAAGTTAATGCGATAATAACGCATTAACGCAAATGTGTTTTAACGGCAATTTTTAGGTCCATGTCATACTAGCTTGTCGTGAAGGAGGCTAAATAACGCTCAAGACTTACGCTAAATTTTGGCGAGGAAAAACTGGCATGACCATTTTCAAAGGGGTACCTTGACCTCTGACCTCCAGATATGTGAATGTAAATGGGTTCTATGGGTACCCACGAGTCTCCCCTTTACAGACATGCCCACTTTATGATAATCATATGCAGTTTGACAGCTGTTGTTGCCTGTTGGGCTTGGGTTTGTCTATTTGTCATTGTTTTGTGTCATTAATTGATTTCAAATAATAAATATATACATACATTGGCATAAAACAAGCATATCGCATGATTGTCCATAGCTAACTGCGATTAAATATTTTAATGGATTGACAGCCAGCCCTAAGATAAATAAAATATATGGATTTATTCAAGCATTAATAGAGGGAAAATATGCAGCCATTGATTTTAGCCTCTGTGGTTCCGTTGCTGATTTATTACCTGATCATTTAATCCAAGTATACTATATATTTTTGTGCTGTTGTCTCATTAATATGAAATAGTGGCCTTTAACGTTTCACTGTTTATTATAATTAAACCAATCATTCAATCATCTATCCTAATTATTCTTGTGGCTACTCTTTTATTCTCCCACGTTGAGCCATGTTATTAAAAGGGAGCCAGTTTCTCTGTGTCCTCCCCAGAAGGACTGTCGTTATGCAGATGGTTGGGGAAGGCAAGGCAAGGCTCTTCCCTCTGATACACAGCCTAATTTACTGCAAGCATGGCAGGGCTCCTTGTGGGATGCCGGCCGTGACAGCAGCACAGGGCGGATAGACCAGCAGAATATTAACCAGAGAAGAAGGAGAGAAGAGGTAAAATGGAGTAGAAGTGCAGCAAACTGCTAATCCGGCACGTCTATTAAGGCTACAGGCAAAAGGAAATAAGCCAATCAGCAAGGCCTACAGCTGTTGGCAATTGTAACTCTGTACGCTCCAGTGGGAGCAGTTAAAACAAATAACTAGAAGGAGAAAGAGGCCTGGCAGGATTAAATATAACCTTCTGAAAAACTACCAATCAGGGCTTTAAAAAAACCCCTGCAGGTCACAACTCAAGACCCAACTAGAGGGCTGCAGTTTCACATGTATTAAACCTTAAATCATCACCTGCAGCCATATGAGGACAGTTAGAGATCCGGGAAGGTTAACACGCTGAAAAACAGCTCATGTGCTCTCTATGATGTTGTTGCTACAATGACTTTCCCTGCTACGTAATTACTAATCCTGCAAAAGGACTGGCAAGTGACTCCCGTCTTACTGCAGGCTGTCACACAGACCTTGAAAATTACTACCGCTAATAGAATAGGATTTCAGTGAATAGACAGCAAAAAAACCGACTCTGAACTTCAAAGAGGAACATTTGTTTCCATCTCTCTTATCTCGCTGGTTGTGCCTGCTCTTCACTTTAAACAGCGAGGTGAAAAGACACAAAAACCAGCAGGCATGTGCACTTCACTTTTTTTTCCCTCTCCATTAAGGTAATCTGTGAAAGCTTTGAGGCACTGCTGGGCCAGGAGAGGAGAGTTAAAAGGGGTGAAATTGACGGCTGGGCAGCGAGAGCAAGGCATCAGAGGAAGGTCAAAACCTACATGTCAGTGCTGCTGGACGCAGTAACAGGCCGGGACAGTCAGAAGGCTCCGGGCTGCCTCGCGTAAAACTGACAACTGCAATCTGTTGCTCCTCACAAGGTGATGGGAACGCCCTCTTGATAAGGGCTATGTATTGGCAAGCATCTGGAGATACAATACGTATCATGATACAGGGGTAACTATTCAATATATTGTGATATATTGCAATACTATAAGCAAGGAGATATATTGAGATTTTTAAAATGTAATTTTAGGAAAACTGTCACAGTATAAAGAACTCACCAGAAAAAAACGCAATCATCGCAATGTCAACTTGAGTGATAAACACATTGTGAAAGACTGTGATATTGTACTCAGGGATTTTTTTTTGTTGAAAGAGAATATCAGTAGAAAACTGCACTTTAAAATGCAATTATCATTATTTTGTGTTCAGTTCAATGTTCAATTTGTTCAATAAATGAATGTTGGAAATAATTTCCTTTCACTTTTTTAATTCAGTGAGCAATTTGTTGTTTCTTTGCAGTATACTGAAAAAGCCAGAACCGAGTACACTTTAATATCTGTTTATTTATCGCAAGTAATATCGTGATATATAACAATGTTATCGCATATCACATATTTTCCTTATATCGTACAGCCTTAGTTTTTACCCAAAACCGCATGTGTTTATCATAAAGTGGGCATGTCTGTAAAGGGGAGACTCGTGGGTACCCATAGAACCCATTTTCATTCACATATCTTGAGGTCAGAGGTCAAGAGAGCCCTTTGAAAATGCCCATGCCAGTTTTTTCCTCGCCAAAATTTAGCATAAGTTTGGAGCGTTATTTAACCTCCTTCCTGACAAGCTAGTATGACATGAATGGTACAAATGGATTACTTTGGTTTTGTAGTTTCATACGATGCGAGTACCTTCACCAGCTTTAAAACCCGCTACATCCTCCAAAAGATCAAATAGCTGTCAGGCCTGACGGTGGGCCATCGGAGGTTAAGAGGTTAATTAAATATCGATACAGCGTTACAACATAAAATCGCGATTACTCATGTGTATCGATATTTTCTTACACCCCTATTCTTGATCATCAACACATGTACAATAAAAAGCCCATCTGTTCACCTAATGCTCTCCTCTGTCTACCCATCATCTGCCTCTCTCCCTCCCACCTCCAAACTTAGCTTCCCTGAGAGATGCTGGAGAATACTGTGGAGGCAGCCAAGTTAAAATTGCAGCAGTAATGTGGATCGAGCAAAGCACCTGTTAATACACAAAGGCACGCACTCAGACAAATCGAGCATGCGACGGCTCCACGGCAACATCTCTAGGGCCGTCTGTAGCTGAAAACACAAATGTGTGTGTGTATTCAACTGGAGGATAAATGCAAGAGATGATATATAAATGTGACAGAGAGGCGGGTGGGGGTGGTGGCGGGTGGAGGTAGCAAGCATAATGCACCTCTTTGTTTCACTTGTCATCTTGGTAAAAGCCGGCTGTCTTTTTCTGGAATAACAGAAATCCGGCAGCAGGTGAGACTGAGAGCATCTTAATTACAGCCGGATGTTGAACCAGGTCAGTCAGCACACGACTGCCACTACGTGTGAAGAAGACACTCCAGCCACACCTCATTACATCAGTGCTGCTCAGTTTACCCCACTGGGGAGGCGGATGCTACTTTCAATAAGATGCTACATGGAGACAGACAGAGGTAATGGAGTTTATTAGGGGTGGGAAAAAAATCAATTCACCTATGTATCACAATTTTGAAATCAACTTTTTAAAGCCAGAATCGATATATTTGCTTCATTTGAGTCTTTGCGGAGGTAGAAGGAAGTTACCGCTTTTATTGCTGTAGTCAGAGTAACGTGATGTCATATCTGTTCCGTAACCGTCAACCAAAACAAACCGCAGCTGGCCGAAATGAGAAAGCAGAAAACGGCGGAGGGTTTTCATGGATACGACCTGCACCCTCACGTTTTAATTCCAAAGTGGTAAACACTACACATACAGTAAAGTATGGAAATACTTTGGGTTTCACACATTGACAGAAAAAAAGCAGAGCTAGACATCATGGCTAAAGCTACATGCTAACTCTGTCATGGACAGGAAACGTTCAAGCCAGCCGTCACTCTCATCTCCGTGGTCAATTGTAGAGCACCCATATACAGACATATCGTGAGTCATCCCAGCCCTAGAGTTTATAGATGGTAAATAAGATGTTTGGAGAGCATAGAGCTTCATGCCTGCCTGCATACACGGATACTTCAAACAGTTGCACCTCCTGTGACAGCGGTGCCTGGACCTCTGATCTCCACAGGGTGTAGTCACAGGTGGCAGATGCCTCAGTCAAAGCCCTGCACTGCGGGTAGAGGGATGCAGTGCAGCATAAGTCAACCTTCAGATGTTTTACTCATTGTTTAAAGCAACATACCAGTATTTTACATGCTTTAGATTAGTTACAACAAAGCACATGTACTTAAGTCATTAGCCGTGTTTCCATTCAGTTGTCAAGCGTAAGCAAACTTTTGAAATGTCGCTAAAAAAAGAAATACAAATTAGGTGTGTTACCATTAACTGGTTTGGAGTGAGTTTGGTCAAAAGTTGGCACTGTAGGCTACGCATAGCTGTAAACCTCCAGTAAACAGATCTTAGAAGAAGTAGAAATGAGAAACAAAACAAGTGGGCTTGGCAGTCTAACATCTACGAGAGATTAATGGAGAGAGCGCGGCAGGAATTTGTTTCAAAGGGGCAAGTTTTAGTTGTTCTTTCATATCAGCTGGTATCGACCATGTTTCATGCTGTCTAGGTACGAAGACAAGCTTTTGCTTTTATGGGAATATCCAAGAAGAAGCTGACAGCACAAACAGTTGATCAGTCATATGAATTAGATGTTTGCTACGTCAGAATATATTCGGCAAAGGCCTTTCCATAATCCATTTCAACTCTTTTTTGACAAAGACAAAAAACACCTCAAGCTTGTTTCCATACAGCTTTTTTAATACGATACTTCAAAATGCAAATAAAAATATGTGAATGAAACACGGCTACTGTTGTTGACATTTCTTTACTGATTGAAAGTAGGTTTCAAGATTCTGAAAGTAGATTTTAACACCACACAACAATGACTAGAAGAGCAGGAAAATACACAAACCCTAGAAAACCATGGTATGATTTGGAATCTAGAGCGCGTACATGACACTAACACATGCAAAAACATCAGAACAATAGTTTAAAGCTGAGACACTGAATAGTGTCACATGCAAGAGAAAAAAATATGCATAAACAGAAAACAGAAAACTTATTAACACTGAAGTACAAATTGAAGAGGTGGTGTTATGGTGATACCTGTTTGTTTTTTTTAGAGTTTACCCACCAAATGTTGCGAAATTTACAGCCCATAAACTAAAGTGGGGGTGTTACACGCTGTGAGTGTGAACGACAGAGAGAGCCGACTCCAGGCCTGAGTCATCACAACATCTCAACAAGGCTGCTGCTGACAATATAACCACTTACAGGGCAATGTAAGAAGCTTGGTCCACTGCTACATGTAGCTACGTAAACACACACACACACACACACACACAGAGCTTGGCGCAGACCGGAAGGCAGCGCAGAAATGTGCAGACCAATCATATATTTCCTGAACTACTTGCACATGTACATGCTAAATGACCATCCATTATTATTGCTGTTATGATACCTTATTGATCATAGTGCAGGAAATGCCTCTTCCTGCCTGACCAGAACCTGTTACAGGATACTGATGCTGGTAAGTTATTATGCATCCATAGGGCCGATTCTTACTGAAACAAAAGCTCAAATCCAGATCCTCCAATCAAAGGCAGCTCTCTCTCTATACCGCTGTCCCTTTGTCTGCAGTATTACTGTAACCACAGTGGACCTCCTGTGTGCAGAGTGAAATGAAGTGAGGCTGAAGAAACGGCAACAGGAGGGGACCCAAATATTCACGACACAGAAACAACAATATTTAGAAAGCGTATCTGTACTATCTGTACATGTAAAATTCTTCCTGCAGCTGTCGGAGATAGAGGAGGTACCACTTCAAGTGCCCAAGTGTGCTTTCAAGCTAATCTCAATGGATTCAGCAGAGCAGCACACTGCTGGGCCACTGAGCCAAGTGATGAAAGCAGCAACAAAACAAAGCATAAAACACTAATTTTGCAGTTGGGGAACATTGTCAACTGTTTTTTATCTTGTTCTCATAAAATGAACACGCTGAACTATGACAACCATGGTCTGTGTTTTATAAATAGATGCATTTTTCTGCACTTGAAACTAGAGTTTACAGGGCTCAACGCTAACTTTTATTTTCCGTCCAGCTCAAAGACATCGGGATACGTCGCCTCCCGAGACTTTACAAATGTCCTTTTTGTTTTTCGTTCAGGTTCATCTGGTTCTTTGTCAGTTGAATCAACTTACACATTAATTTGTGATGTTAGTTCAGTCAAAGTCAAACAACTTAATTTGCTTCACCATTGTCTCTAAAACTTGTGCAACGCATGTGCAGCATTGTGACGTGAAGCATTGTCACTTACAGCATCGACTGGTTCTGACTATAAAGGCAAGTTAAGCTGGTTTGCTAAATAGATTTCCACTCTAATTAACTATTATATAACAAACATCACAAATGTCAGCATTTAAAAGAAACAAAGAGATTCCGTTTTATCTTTCGTGTTAAGAGCGCTGCCATGTTGCAGTACTCTAGCCTGTGACGTTGCGAGGTTGGTTGGCTTGGCTGAGTTACACAGATACAACGGTAGAGACCGTGAAAGACGGAGTCTAAAGAGACAGAGGACAGAAGAAAACAAAAGAGGGGACACTATTGTATTGTTCCTGGATGTAAAGAGGATTTTTACAATGTTAAAACTAAGGACAAAACAGTCCATTTCATAAACTGCAGCCGAAACAGAGATCAGTAACGTTACTCCATCGCAGACACTGAAAGTCTCCCCGTCTCCCATCCTCTCCCCTCTCTGATCACCTGTCTCTCCTCCTCTGCTGTCTCATTCAGACCACTCAAAGACAGGGTCGCTAAGAAAATAAACGCAGAAAGCACTACTTTATTCTGAAGCCCACGTTTTAGTGTTTGTTTACGTAACTTGCCGGTAGCTTCTGCTAGCTAGCTAGCTACCGGCTCAATATTAGCATACCAAAACTACCGTCACTAAAGCAAACACTAGAGACATTAACAGCCTAATGTTACCTGTGTTTTCCTTTAACGAGCTCTCTAAATAACTAACTAACTTGGTTATACTCCCAAGCCGACCCTTATGACTAATGCAACAAATATATATATATATATATTATTTTTTTTATTTTGGGGTGCACGTTTTGCTGTTTGCTGTCCCTTTTTTTAAAATGTTTTTGACCAAAGGCAAAGAATTGGTTGCCAATTACTCAAAATGGCTGCCAATGTCAACCTGGCAACACTTACTGTCAAACCCTGGCTTAGTTAATATTAATTTATTCTGAACAAGCAAAACACAAAAGCACCCAACAAGCAGCTGTTCATTTTAATGAAATAATTACTGAAGATGAATAAACAAGTTCTTTCTTTACAGAAAGAAAGAGACTTGAAGAAGAGAGAGACAAACCGAGGATGGAAAAGCCAGGCTTTCCTGAGGGGTTGACTGCTTATCATGCAAACAAGCCAGCTCTGTCAGAGACAGGTGGATGAAAACCGTCCAATCAGAATCTGCCAGCTGTTCTTTTATCTTGCTCACACATCACCGCATATCTCCTTTACAACACATGAACCACATGGAGAGCACTGCCACACATTAAAAGGCATCCTAGCTACTAGTACTGCACAGCCTCGCCTGACAGGAGGTTGATAAAAAATAAAAAGCAGGCAGAAAAACACTCAGGTGGAGGTCACTGGTAATAGAGATACCCCTGTGATGGTTGCCAAGGACTCCATACTAAATCACTCAGGTCTAATAGGTCATTATCTGTCCCATAGGCCCAGTAATATTAACAGCACACACACATGCAGACGTCCAGATGCATGTTGGTGCATAAGATGTTGCAAAGCGCCCACTGACTGAAATGTGACTGATGGGGTGAAATTTGGTGGAGTAGCTTAAGCGGCAAAGAAAATCTTAGGACATAAATGGAAGATTTAAGAAGCCGGCTCTATCTGAGCTGATACACAGAAGAGCGTCTGCATATTCATGAGATGAGCAGGGTTATTATGAAGAAGGGGGCAACGCCAGAGGAAGATGGCAGTAAGGGAGTTATAAATCTTTTCTCAATTTCTGTGTGTGTGCAGTAGGACTGTGTGTCTTGCCTGAAATACATACTGCAGACAAAGGTTATAACGTAATTAAAATGCACAGTTAAAGCTGCAATATTCTTTAAGTTTTATATTAACAATGAATCAAATAACTACATGTAATGTGAAAGGGGTTAGTCGCAGTGATGAACCCACGGAGAATTATTATTATTGCCCAACTCGGCAGAGCTTCTTAGACATTTTTAGGTGTTTTAGTTCCTAGAAATTTACTGTTATGGTTCAGTCTCAACATAAGCGTTCTTTTTAACATGTTCTAAATTAATGCTACTATTTCTCCTTGTGTCCTATGCGTGAAAATAAGCAATTGTTTGATTACACATTAGAACTCTATAAAAGTAATGTCAGGGTTGTGTTTCTGTCAGCTTGTTATTCTTCCGCCCCAAGAGGTTAGTAGAAAAACATCTATTAATGCAGCTTTAAAAAGGTACCAGTAGTAGCACTATGGAGCAATGCTTTTGTGCGTTAGTCTTGTGCACACAAACACATTCCTGCTGCCAATGGTTTCACATTATTCTACTGATCTTCAGTGCCCACTCTTAGTCGATTAGTCGACTAATCGGCTGTTTTGGTCTTCGTCGACTAAGATTTCTTTGCTTTTTTTTCATGCTGAATGACGTATTTCCAAGAAACTAATGAGCACATCTCTGGTAAACACAAGATTTAAAGTGGTGCTTTTGTGTGGTTCTGTGTGGAGGAACTCAGTTTTACTAATCTGTCTATTAAATCGACTAATGTATTAGTCAACAAAATCGTACGAGTGTTAGTCGACGAAGAATTTCTTTGGTCGAGGACAGCCCTGTTCAGTACAGGTCACCTAGATCAACAACAAAAGGCAGGAAAGAAGAAGATTGCTAGCAGGTAAACATGGATGTCAATAATGCAGATTTCAAAATTTTCCCCAAACAAAAGATTCTATGAGGAAGGAAATGCAGACAACTACACGTTTGTTATACCTTGAGGATACACACAATGCACTGTATGAAAAAAAAAAGTAATTACAAACCGGAAAGCTTGAGCAACCAATTCTCAGAAGCCTATTTACGTACAGTAAGACAGTATTTCTTGTTGCTGTACATCACCGACTGCGGGTTCATTAAGCTGGCTCTGGACAGGTCAGAGCCTCTTACTGTTTCTCGCCTCCAGAGGCCAACACACTGACAGCATCATGCTGATTATACAACAGCCTTCTGCAGGCATGTGGCCAAGACTGTCGGTAGGAAACCAGAGGTGTCAAAACTTCCAAACTTGTATGCAGGAGAGTGAGAGATAGGATGGCTTTTTAACGATACTGCAGGAACCAACCTTCAAGTTCTAAATCTCTTAAACTGCTCCCTTAGGCAAAACCAGCAGGTACGTAATAAGAAGAGGTGTAAAATAAGAGATGTAAGATTAAAAAAATCAAGGCTTGTGTACAGGATGGAAGCGTTAAGTGTTCCCACTTCCTGTGAGGGAAAAAAAAAATCATCTTATTTTGATGCGGCGATCAGACAGGGCGGATAACAGATTAAAATAAATTACTGGAGTATCAAGAGCTGTTAAAAAGATACTCTGAAATCTACCCTAAATCACTGAAGGTTTAAGACGGCACAGACAGAACAACTGCTGTGATACGGTGATAAAATTAGCCCTCCAATAACAACGTGTCAGATATAATATTGAATTAACCCCTATTAATTGGCAGATTCTACTACCAAAGAGACAAACACAGCACTGCAGTAGAAATGCAAGGTAATTGCAAACAGCATCTAATGTTTTTTTGTTGTTGTTCTTGTGTCTAATTAAACACTTAAGCACCAAAACAAGATTATTATTATTCTAATATCATTTCTGCAGAGTGCAAGCCAAAACCCAATTTGTGCTGCTAAGATTGGGAGCCTAAGGTTTCCTAATGATCGTGTAATGATGTGTAATTTGCAGTAAATCTTGTCATCGCTGCTGGTTAAATAAGGGGGATCTCAGCTGCTGCTGGTGGAGCAGCACTGTTAAGGTTACTTCTTTTACGGGGCAGGATTACTGAGCTGGCTCTGACATGTAGTTTGTTGCCTCCACTCCCGGCAGACCTGCCTGCCAAGCCTCTTGTAGTATTAGCACGCTGCCATTCTCATTCCAGACAGAGCCAACGGGCTAACCTAACAAGCACTCTCCCACAGGAACACATCTGTTGTCAGATTAGTTAGGCTCCGGCCATGGGTTATCAATCAAAGTGGTGAATTACATTACAAACTGAAATTCATTCATCACTTACATCAGCTGATTAAATGATTTACCAGAGCAGATGTAGGCAGCAGCGATGGAGGAGTGCCGAAAGACAAGGGGAATGTTAAAGAGAGGACGTATTCGGCTCCACCAGCCAAACAGAAGCGACTGTGGGCAGTGAAACTGAGAAAAATGAGTTTCGAGTTCATCGGCGGCTGTCAGAAAAGCATGGCTGGCACACAATTTGGCTGCATTTCACTCAGCGGCATTATCATTTAATGGGTTTATAACATTCGCAAGTGTCATTGTACTTGATATGATATTAAATCTGAGCACTAGCCTTGATATTTGACTTTTAAAATGTACAGTAGCGGGTGATGATGATGGCTTTTGTGGCGGAGCAATAGGCACACAGACTGACTTTGATGGTGGTGACAGGTGTGCAGAGGTGATTAGTACTGAAAACTATGCAACACCAGCTGAGACCCTGCACACCAGGCCAATGGGATGATACTTAGTGAGAGACCTTAATAGCCTCAGAACAAGCCTGGACAGCTAAAAGCAAAACACTGCTTCTTTAGCGTAGTTGTCCTCATCAGTAAAGGGTTTTCTTACCCCTGGAAAATAAGCTGGGTTCATACGATTAGTCTCTCTCTTGACTGCTACCTGGAGGGGGAGACACTCACAGTCACAGAAATGCTGATTCTCTTTAAATAATGAGAATAACAGGAGCAACTTTCCTCCTCAATTAATTGTAATGCTACGACCAGAACTTCTTTTAATAGAGGCGAAGTCCTGCCCCTTCTGGTTGACCACCATGGGCCCTTATTTCAGAAAAAAATTGTACGGTAGTCAAAGGAAAAAGACACATTCCCGTTTGAATTGCACCATGAATCACACATATGATGTTTGTCAATTTAAAAGATAATTGTGCAAGTCAATAAAGTCGCAGTTTGTTGTAAAACTGTTGAAGTACAAGGCTGTGAAAATACGTAATTAGAAAGACTACACACCCAATGGTTGAGTAAGTGACATCTCTCTAGCTGAAGCTACGATGCCTGTGTGTTTTGTACTGGGATGTACTCACACACAGCAACGGGGCTCACTCGTTCTTTCTCTTACTGGCTGATAAAAAGACCAGGAGTCGCTGGATAACACACATCAGGTAAGATAACGTTTAATTTGTGCGTGGTCATAGCTAAGTGACGGTGGTGGCGTATATTGTGCGAGAAATGTAGTTCACCGAGAGGTTTCACCAAAACTAAGATACTACTAGACTATGATACTACGACAAACTGTGACTTTTTTTACTTGCAAAATTATCTTTTAAATTGACAAATATCATATGTGTGATTCATGCCACATTTGTCTCTCACCGTTGACTACCGTTTAATTGTTTCTGAAATTAAGGACCCATAGGCTTCACCGGAAGGAGAGAGACTTTTCCTCTCTATTTAAAGAGCAAGAGGCAAAAAAATACCTCCAAGACACTAAAAAGAATAAGTAAAAGGGATCAATAAAAACAGCCAGACGTTAGCTGAGACGAGTCTGACTGTGGCTGCCACTGCAGACAGGTCGCCTTGGCAACAGGTCAGCTGTTCCACAAAGCTGTTTGCAGCCCAACACGCACATTTGTCTGACAAGCATACAGTGTAAGGTTGCACAAGCATGATGGTGAGAGACACGCAGCCAGCGACAGATGTGGCACAAGCAGGGCGTCGGAGTTTACAAGTTGTCGAGTCAACATGGCACAGATCTGATGCTGATAGTCATGTGTCACAGTACAAACTGCTTTCTGTCGACTAGCATCACAGACGAGACAAATTGAGGATCAGAGGATAGGAGGTAGGTGGTGGATTTTCCTAAGGCTGCCTTGCAGGAATTTTTTTTTTTTTTTTACTGTGGAGGGCTGTGAAGTTAACAGAATCTAAATTAAACTCCCCTCTTTTATCCTCAAATCATCTTTTTGAAATAATTTTTCTTCTGTGAACACTGAACTCTCATCTAAGAGGACAGATAGATCAGAAAATACACATGTTGAAACAGTCACAAATACAAAGACGCCATCTGTATTTGAAGTGTGACACAGATGAGAGATGAATTCCCGTATCAGGCATTCCAGCCTGTTTGGGAAGGTTTTGTAATGCCTCTTTATGATCCTAGAACGAGTGGGGAGATGAGCGGCACACAGCAGTCCCTAGTGGGGTGTTAGAGTAATTGCTTGTTTCACCAGTCCCCAGAGGATATCACAAAGTGGGCTGCAGAGGAGCTCGGTAAAAAACCTTCCACCTTCTGCCTCACATCTCCCGTCATCCTCTGCTGCCTGCCCGTTTGTCTCTGTTACAGAGGAGAGGGCAAGAAAGTACCACAGGCAAGACATTTACTTTAGTGTGTGCATGGTCAGAATGCCAGCCACTGAAAACAGAGATTAAGTTATAGCCACTGTTATTATGTTATTGGGAAATATGGCAAATGGAAAGATTCCACCATGTATTGCACGCTACAGGAGCAAAAGTGTGGGTTCATAATCTGATTCATAATCTTCAATATGGCTGAACAGCATCTCCCTGGAATGATCTTTAACTCTGATATTCTGCATGGTGAGGTGAAACAATTATTTTGGATAACTGATTTAACAATTATCCTTTTCGGGGGGGGGGGCCTTAAAGAGACAGGCGCTAAAACGCACTGTTTCAGACAGAGGGTGAAAAGAGGTGTTGCAGCAGTGGATAGTATGAGAAAAATAAGGTTTTATGAACACTAAAGGATGTAAATTAGGGCTGTAAATCGATTACAATATTTAATCGCAATTAAATCGCATGATTGTCCATAGTTAATCATGATTAACGCAAATCAATTGCACCTTAAAGGGAGATTTGTCAAGTATTTAACACTCTTATCAACATGGGAGTGGGCAAATATGCTGCTTTATGCAAATGTATGTATTAATTTATTATTGGAAATCAGTTAACAACACAAAACAATGACAAATATTGTCCAGAAACCCTCACAGGTACTGCATTTAGCATGAAAAATATGCTCAAATCATAACATAGCAAACTGCAGCCCAACAGGCAACAACAGCTGTCAGTGTGTCAGTGTGCTGACTTGACTATGACTTGCCCCAAACTGCATGTGATTATCATAAAGTGGGCATGTCTGTAAAGGGGAGACTCGTGGGTACCCATAGAACCCATTTACATTCACATATCTTGAGGTCAGAGGTCAAGGGACCCCGTTGAAAATGGCCATGCCAGTTTTTCTTCGCCAAAATGTAGTAAATGTTTGGAGCGTTATTTAGCCTCCTTCCCAACAAGCTAGTATGACATGTTGGTACCAATGGATTCCCCAGGTTTTCTAGTTTCATATGATGCCAGAATCTTCTCTCTAGCTTTAAAACTGAGCCCACTACAAATTAAAAATTGCAAGTTGCATTAATGTGTTAAAGAAATTAGTGGCCTTAAAACAAATTTGCATTATTATCACCTTAACTTTGACAACCCAAATGTAAACATTATAGAGTTGACCCCAGAATAAAAATATGAACCGGAAAATTAGCTTAATATTTCCCACTTAATGGCTGACATACGTTTCACCAATACTGCAACAGTCTTATGTGGGCTGGACACTGCAATGTCCAGTATGTGTATGTCACAATAGTTTTTTTTCAATATAGTTTTGTGATCCTGGTGGACGTTTCAGTTTTTACATGCCTACATTACTGAGAAAAAAAAAAAACAGCAAAAGGCTTTTGCTCAATTTCAAGTCAAGTATTTCAGGTCTGAAGTGTTTTGTTGCTGCAAGTAGCTTGTTTAGAGAGAAAGGAACACATTTCCCATGATAAATAATTGCATTTTCTGTATCTAGTATTGCTTTTATTCAGTTTCACTTACAGTATGCTGCGATAAAGGCACGCTGGCTTTTCTGCATTCTCCACCATTAATACATGTCCTTGTCCTTTTGAAATGTCTTATGTACTGCATTATTGGATAATACTGACGCAAACAAATCATTTCTACATCCCGCTCATCCATCATTTCTCTGGCTGCCCTACTAGACGCCACGTTGTCCAGACAGTAATGGTGATGCAGTAATGTATGCCGCATCATGTGTGCGTCTGTGTTTGGATGCATTGATCTTTGTGCACATGCATCAAGGGTATTGGCTCAACAAGGCGTTCTCCTCTTCCCTGTCATGCCTCTTTCCCTCTCTATCTCTTGTCTCCATCGGCGCCGGGTGTGTTTTGAGCGTCTCATTTGGGTTGGTGTGCAGGGGGATGACGGGGCGGGGCAGCCGTACAGATGGATGCGTGGGCTTCTGTGGTGATGTAGTGTAGGTGAGCGGGGAAGAGCAGCCAGTTGGCACGAAAGAGGAGGAGGAGATGACGAGTTAGACGTTAACAAGCTGTCACTGCCAACACAACACGGCGCCCACTGCAACAAACAAAAACAGCAAAGACAACCCCCTGACAAGCCTGGTGTTACAAACAAGAAGTGTAACAAGAAGCGTACGCTCTGTTCCACCCACGGGGGAGAGGTACAAACTGCAGGTCAGGCCTGGACAAGTTAAATGACAATGAACGTGTTGAGAGGAAATGAAACCTATGTGTATCAAAAAGGTTTTTTTTATGCTGGAAATAGCAGTTTTTCTTGGTGAAAGTTAGAAAAACAGCAGCAAAGTTTCTGTCACCTTCCAGACTAACCTCCATGTCTCAGCTCAGTCCCAAACGGCTTACCACAGCAGCACAGGGATTAGTGAATGTTGCTACCACCTCTTCAAAACTTTTATTCAACTGCAGCAGTCAAAATCGATCAAACCAAAAAAATGTCAAACCTAGAGATGTCAGGAAATCAGCAAAACATTTAGCACAAGTTGTCTCTTTCCCTTGGTTGATTTAGCCATAAAAGCATTCAAACATCAAGAAAGGTTTTGCACTTTTTGATTCCATAATTATACTTTTAGGGCCCTATTTTAATGATCTTTAGTGCATGGTCTAAAGTGCATGGCGCAAGTGCATTTCAGAGTCCAACTCCACTTTTACTAGTTAAACGATGCATAATCTGAGCACAAAGTAAGGCGCAAGGGGCAAAGGGGTTGTACTTAGTCTCATGATTAATCATAGGTGTATTTTGGGCATAACAGGCATTAAACTAATCAGAGTGTCATCTCCCCCTTACTATCTGAATAATGTTCCCTTTAAATAGCAGGAAAATACTGCGCCAGACTTTAGACCAGGTTTTTGTTGGTCAATGGCGCAATCGCTTTCTGCTGCCACAAAATAGCAATAAGCCGTTTTGCACCGCTTTTGCACACACTGATATTGCTTAAAAGGACCAGTGTGTAACATTTGGGCGGATCTACTGGCAGAAATGGAATATAATATAAATAAATATGTTTTCTTTAGTATATAATCACCTGATAATCAGAGTTGTTGTGTTTTTGTTACCTTAGAATGAGCCGTTCATATCTACATAGGGAGCGGGTCCTCTTCATGGAGTCCACCATGTTGCACCACCATGTTTCTACAGTAGCCCAGAACGGACAAACCAAACTCTGTTAACTTTTCCTGCTTGGGCCGGAGTCGATAACATTAATCACTCCCACCGCCTCTCTCTCTTGCTTCACCACTCATTTCCCATGTACACACACTCTACACACTGGCTCCGCTCCAAATGGCTCTAGAGACGGCCATTAGCGTTTCCTCACCTCACTGCTAGATACCGCCAGATCCTACATACTGGATCTTTGTTCTCTAATGCTACGATCCAGAATCTCTCCCACAATGTTCTTGCTAGTATATTTTTAGTTACGTACTTGTATTGTCTGATGGGATCATTAGCCGCAGGGCTTTGATGCAGACATGCTAACATTTCCTGGTCATTGATACTCAAGAGCACCAGGTAACATTTACCCAAGTTAAAATGGCATTTATGAAGAGTCCTAAGGGGCGATCTGATTGGATGTTTTCCTTCAATCTGAAGGCCTCATGCTGCCAATCACATCCACAGGAACGCTGCCTCTCCGGACTGACAGAAATAGACTGACGCTTTTGGAGCTAAAGCAGGACTCCTGCAGAGGCCTATAGCTATTTAACAAGTGAGAATACAGCACCATTTAATGTAAACACAGACATCAAGAAATGTCTTTATTAGCGATTGTTCCTCTCCTTTTCTTCTTGCCACCTGTTGGCTGAATGAAACTGAAATCTGACAATTGGTAACTGTTCTGCCCCAGAGCCCCAGAGCACTTGGCAGCGCCGCCCATGGCTAATCCAGTCAGCACTAGCACTGACTCACAACTAGCTGAGAGACAAGAGAGAGACAGAGATTGACAGAGAGGGAGACAAAGGCAGCAACTGGAAGAGAGAGGCTAAGAATAGAGGTGGATGACACTTAGAAAGACACAGACGGAACTGTGTATACAGAGGCTGGCAGAAAGAGGTCGGTGAAGAGGAGACAAATTGATGGTTTAAGGTGTGTTGTTGAAAACCAGGTGGAGAAAGAGCAGGGAGAAGTGGGACAGGAGGAGGTTTGGACACATGAGAGATGGGGTGAGATGAATAAAAACTTAAGGAAGAAGAGGGCACTGGGACCAGATGAGTGATGGGAGAAGAGGGAACAGAATGGAGGAAGCCAGGGTGTGTGCAAGGTGTCCTCCAAATCCATTTGTCACCCAGAGACTCATTAGTAATTGTGAGTGAGCGTCTGGTTATAAATAGGCCCTGGAGCGCGTGTTTGACAGGAGGGAGTCTACGATTTGATGGCAGGACATTAATCTCACCAGAGAACTCCCGGAAGACGGACGGATGGACAAACAGACGGATCCCCCAAAAACAAGCACACTATTTTATCAGTCAATAACCCCCATCTACTGTCTCTCTCTACTGCCTGTTTGACTCTTCCTTGTGTGCTCCTTACACTCATGCCAAAATGACCTTGAGATATTCTTCAAAAAACATGTCTGTTTTTAACTTTTCAAAAGCAAAACATCCTTCCATTGTGTCTTACCATCCCCGCTTCTTTTTGGCCGCCTTTTCACTTTCTCTCCGAGTTCTGGCTTCATGCTTCGCTAGACGCTTTTGAGATATTTCCAGTTCCTGCTTAAAAGCTTGTCAGTCACTCACGGCATGTTCTCCAACTTCTTTGTCTCTCTTGCTCTGCTCGTATTTGCATCCCTTCCTTACAGCCTCTAAAAATGCAACACTTCTACTGCCTTTAATTGGGGAAAAAAAGGAAAACTAACCACTCTCATTCTCCAGCTGACATCTGGTTATTTTCTGTTTCTGACCTGCTGCTCAGCCTCTGGCCAGTTGGAGCAGATGTGCACAAATGCTCCATTTTCTCCATCTGTAGATGGCGCCTCCAGCTACAGCTTTGCCCTCATGCCATCACCACCTCCTGCCACACACACAAACTATTTCGAGCTCCACAAATCCAGTCTCCCTAAGCATCAGCACGGATCCTCCAAAACCTACGTGGCCCAGGTGCCCACCTGCTGACCTCAGCATGGCCCTTTGGCCCTGCTGTGTATCATCGTGACATAAAGCTGTCGCTGAGCTCCTGGAATGAATGAAGCAGACTCAGAGCCACGTCTCAATCATGACCTGCAGCACATCGGCCAATAGCTGCCTTAAACTGACGGATCATTACTAATGACTGGTTTAATGATTCTGTCTGGTCCCCCCAGTCCTCACCGCTACCTAATCTAGTGGTGTCTGATTTCCCCTGGTAAGTGACATAATCCATATAGTCATAAACAATTACAATTTCTCATACATTATAACCAAGCTGTCAATCGATTCAAATAGTTAATCACGATTAATCGCATGATGGTACATAGTTAATAGCGATTAATCGTAAATTAATTTTTTATCAGTTCAAAATGTACATTAAAGAGAGATTTTTCAAGTATTTAATACTCTTATCAACATGGGAGTGGGCAAATATGCTTGCTTTATGCAAATGTATGTATATATTTACTATTGGAAATCAATTAACAACACAAAACATTGACTAATATTATCCAGAAACCCTCACAGGTACTACATTTAGCATAAAACATATGCTCAAATCATAACATGGCAAACTGCAGCCCAACAGGCAACAACAGCTGTCAGTGTGTCAGTGTGCTGACTTGACTATGACTTGCCCCAAACTGGATGTGATTATCATAAAGTAGGCATGTCTGTAAAGGGGAGACTCGTGGGTACCCATAGAACCCATTTACATTCACATATCTTGAGGTCAAAGGTCAAGGGATCCCTTAGAAAATGGCCATGCCAGTTTTTCCTCTACAAAATTTAGCGTAAGTTTGGAGCGTTATTTAGCCTCTTTTGCGACAAGCTAGCTAGCTTTAAAACTGAGCCCGCTACAACCTAAAAATCGCAAATTGCATTAATGCATTCAAGAAATTAGTGGCGTTAAAACAAATTTTTATCACGTTAAATTTGACAGCCCTAATTATAACACCTGTGACAGAAATGATAATGCGGTGTGCACAACCATTATTATAACTAGAGTACCCTGCAGATTGAGTCGCTAAAGATCCTTGATACTTAAAGCTGCTATAAGCGACAGTTGTCTAATAACATTGTATCACATAATGAGAAAACAATGTGACATTGTGAAAGGTTTTGCTTAGTTAGTGAGTTTCAGCTCATCGTTTGGCTGTCCCGCTGCAAACTTAATGTTTTGGTTCATTCTCACCGCTCTCATAGCGTCATTTTCGGCCACAGCGGGCAGCTGTTTTCAGTGAAAACCCACTGTACACTACCTGACCAGCACCCAACAGCAGAGAGACACAGTTAGAGACTAGCTGGTGAATATAGTGGAGCATTGAGCAGCTTAAGAGGCTGATATTTCTCTCAGGATTCAGTGGAGACCAAAACTAGAGCTAAAATACAGTCAATATTGGACTTCATCAGGTAGTCAGAAACAAACAAACAAATGATAACTGCTGTAAATAAGCAACCGTTTGCTAACACCATATCAGCTTAAAGATGATGATATGTCAACGTTCACACACACATATGGAGCACAACTTGTTTCCGTTGCCCCCAAGTGGCTAAAAAAACCAAAACAAAAAAAACCTGTTATTGAAGGTTTAAGCAATAAATCCTATAAATTACACAATGCTGCAATTTAATTCTAGTCTGTTTCATGTTCACATTGACTTACTAAAAAGAGTAAACATGCAGTGATGCAGACTGGCAGGTAACTCATCCTTTGGAAAGTTGAATGTCATCCTGCATCATCAGTGCTACAGAAACCAATGGGGAGAAATACAATTCTGCTGACTGACAGGAAGTTATGGCACACACACACACACACACACACTTTACTGCACTTAATGTTTTTATGTATTCTCTCTGATCGTCACAAAGAGCTCACAAATAAATAATTAAGACTACAACTGCTTCTCATAGTTCATGAATAATAAACAGGACGAAAAGATTGAGTTTGTAAAAACAAACGGGTTCTTTTTTCATTGAAGTAATGAACATGTCAACATATTGATATTTCAGAGTTTTCAAACTACAGTATTTTGTTGATTTCAAAACATTTGGGGATGTTTTGCTGTAATTCTGTGGATGAAAGTCCTTAGTTTTAATTATTGACGCTATCATATTGGATTATTTTCAGAAAGGCAAAGCTTTAAGCTAAACAAATGATCTAAATTCTCATAATTCCCTGTTTAATAAAGGTTGGTTTTGCTTTGAGGTGTTTTAGAGATTGAGATTTAGACGTTCATCTTTTGTTATGTTGCATAATGCTTAGTAGCTTATAGCAAACAAATCCTTGTGTGGGTCCATGGACAAAGTTTCGCTGGAGAGAAGAGGGATATAGCAAGTTGAAGGCCTGTCCTTCCTTACGCATTAATAAGAACAGCGTGTGTGTGTGTGTGTGTGTGTGTGTGTGTGTGGCAGCCGAAGAAAAACAATTTTTCGAGAAAATTGCCATTGCTGATAGATTCGAAACATAGCCGGAACACTAGTGGTGAGATCACATGGAGAGCTAATGCCAGAGGTCGACTGTTCGTGTCAGGAAATAGAAAATATATCAAAGGGAAACATCACTTTGAGGGTAAGATGGAGCGCTCAGAAATACTGCCACAGCTCTTCATCATCTCCTCTCTCCTCTCGCTTCACGACCAATTTCACCCTCGCATCTCGCTTCTCTTCTCCACGGTAGTGACAAACAGTGCATAACCGGAGTTTCAAGTTCAAGCCGTGCCTGGAGAGAAACGAGGCCGAGCGAATATGCATCTCTTGAAGTAAATCCTTACTTGTTACCACACGAATGACGACGTGGACTTTGTGTTTAGTGGACAATCATTTTAGGGCTGCAACTAACGATGATTTTCTCGATTCATCGATTAGTTATTGGTCTATAAAATGTCGGAAAATGGTGAAAAATGAGCGATCAGCATTTCCCAAAGCCCAAGAAGACGTCCTCAAATGTCTTGATTTGTCCACAACTCAAAGATATTGAGTTTACTGTCATAGAGGAGTAAATAAACCAGAAAATATTCACATTTGAAAAGCTGGAATCAGAGAATTTTGACTTTTTTTTGCTTGAAAAATGATTCAAACCGTTTACTCAATTATCAAAAATAGTTTTTAATAGTTGAAAACTCTTCTATAAATCATCGCAGCTCTAAAGCATTTAGGCTTTGTGCTGAATTAGATGTTATTTGTACGGCATGTGTTGAGAATTTATCTCAATTAAATGAACCATCGTCATTTTTGGTAATCAACTAATCGTCAAGGAAAAATCCCAACCATTCATTATTTCCTGCTTATTCAATCAGAAATTGCTGCTTATCTCTGTTTTGTATCACTGTAGGCTGAATATCTGTATTTTCAAATACAGGCAATCTGATACCACATCAACTAATAATGAAAAGATCCGCAAGCTGCAGTGCTACAATCAATGTTTACTGTTAGATCAAAGTAGGAGGTAGTAGTAAAGTAAGATAGTAAGAAAGCTTCATCCGTCACACATCTACACCTACATATCGTCTATGATCCATCACAGAGCGTACGTGCATCTACTCCAAACAAATCCCAGCACAAACACGAGTGTCAGCTGCTCACGTTTCATCTCCCACTGCTTATTCTCTGGCTGTCTTCAATCCTTTCAACTCATTTTATGAAGACAACAGAGTGTAGGTGTGTTAAAGAGGAGGTGGATGAAGAAAGAAAGGAAGAGTTCGCCTCGTTTTAACCTCCGAAGCTGCTTTGCTTTGCTAAAAGTGCACACCTCTGAGTGTGTTTTAGATGGTCCGACTCCGTGAACCCTGCATTGATCCTAAAAGCACACACAAGTACGCACAAACACATTAACTCCCTATTCAGTGATGAGATCGAACTGAGGGCATGATGATGAATAAATAATGGTTTAAGCTCTGGAGGTTCACTTGACTAATTAACGGAGGGGAAAAGGATTCGTCAAGAGAAGCAACAATACAAGAGAGGAAGAGAAGGCCAAGCAGTAAATCAAGGATCACTGCGCAGGCTTTATACACACCGACACATGTACACTTGAAATATATATACACACGCAGATGCACGCATATACACACCGCATGCGCGCACGTCCTAATTTGCGATTCAGTGCTGTGAAGGGATAGACAAAAGAGGCGAGGAGAGGTGTTGGCCTCTATTGACTCAAAACCCTGTGGGCTAATGAGAACTCCAACACACAGGCGCACACACAAGAGCACCAGCACACACACCCATTACTGTCATATCGCTGTGTCGGCGTGTGAAGGCGGTGTGTTAGCATCTCACCACCGGCCTCTTCATCCGAGGTTATCATGGAGGAACATCTAGCGAGAGAAATTCCCTGTTGCTTGTCAGTGTCCTTGTCGCTCTGCGAGCACCGTGGTCACCCGACAACATACTTTCACAGACACACACACACACACGCTGTCACTGAGGTAATTGGAGTGGTATAATTATGAAGAATAACCAGTCTAGCTGGCCCAGCTGTGCTGCTAACATCATCCAACTAGTTCCCCCAGATCATAAACTGTCACCAAATATGAGCCGACAGCCGAGGGACAGGGATATGAAAATGAGGCACAGTTGGAAAAAGGAGTGGCAACACTGACTGACTGACTGACGTTTTAGTTTGACATGCTGACATCTCCTTGGAAACAGACGTGTTCAACGCATAGCCGAAGCCCTCGCAGAGAAGCTAAACAGTAAATCCAAATAAGCATCAAAACATATTTTCGCTCTCATGCAAATAAGAATCAGCGTGGCAGCAGGAGCAACAATATAAATCAAATGAACTAAAAGTGACTGGCTTACAAATGGCTTAAAAAGTCCCAAAGGGCGCACGGGAAGCCATGACAGAGTTTGTGAAGACGCTTGTCACGGATTGAGGCGGCGGCAGCAGGAACAGCAGCAGCAGCTTGAGTCCTGGAGGAGCCACCGAGCTCCACAGCCTTTGAACATACAGGAGGCAGGCAGGAGCAGACAGCAGAGCTACGTGACTCTAATGACAACAAACACAATCACACAAATACACAAAGACGCATGCAGAGAGTCCCTCAATGCAGCAGGTTATCGAGATTAAACACCACAAGCATCCAACTAAAAGAATGCCTCACAAACAAAGTGAGAGGGGAAGAGGAGATAGAAAAACAAACAGAAAAACAAAACAGGACTGGGTTGTACATAAAGAGAGAAGAGGGGACCACTCCAAGCGCCCACCTGAGGGTTTCCCAGCATTCTCCATCCGCGCTCCTTTCAATCCCTCACTCCCTTTTATCGTCTAGGTCACTCCATCCCTACACCCATCTCCACATTCGTCCCCAGCCGTCGCCACATCACTGGGACGCTGGCTTAGGCAGAATATTGTGTAAAATCAAAAGGAGAGGGAAGGCTAGGGAGGGACAAAAGGATTGTGAACGAGGTGGGAGAGAGGAGGAGTATGGGAAGAAACAGCGAGAGAGAGAGAGAGAGAGAGTGAGAGAGAGAGAGAGAGAGAGAGAGAGAAGTAAGGCTGCCAGTTCTGAACATCGTCTCTTTTCTCTCGTTCTGATTGTGTGTCCCTGGCTGTCTGTCTCGTTCGCCTCTCTCTCCATTTCCCTCATTATGTCCATCTGAGTGGTCGTGCCAAGCAAGCAGGGAAGCAGGACAAAACATGGCTCGCTGCGGCCTTAAAACACCTTGCTGCCTGGCCACTGCCTGTAGACCTGTGTACACCGGGTGTGTGCTGGGGGCCGTGGATTGAGCGGGAGTGTGTCTGTGTATGACTGTCCTGTCAGCCAGCCAGAGCAGCAGATTACTGACGCTCCACTGGCACGTCCCACCTCATCCTTCTCTCCTGTCACCCCGGCAACACCTCCGCTCCCTGCCTGCTTCGCCCCCTCCTCCTCCTCCATCTGCCTCCACCTCCTCTCCCTTCTCTCGACGTAACCTGAGAAAGAGTCTTTAAATTTAATTTCATCCATCTCCGGAATCTATACCAGTGGAGCTAACTCCGTGTAGCCCACAGGAATAGTAAAGATGGCGAATCTCTGCATCTCGATCCGCTCTAATAAAAAGAGCCCCATCAAAGCGGTGTATATACACACACGGCCCCCAGGGTGCTTCTTTGCTCAGATAAAGATGGCCAATCAGAGGCTGTGGAGGCGAGAGGAATGGTGTGGTAATTAACACCAGTGGGCCTGGGCTCAGGTCCATGTCAACACTCAGCAAATCTCAGAAACCACACTGACCAACAACCACGGTTCAAATCAGAGAAGTGTAGGAAGGAGAAGGCTTCTGCTCCTCTGAGATATAGACGATGTTTAATTAACGTGTTAGATGCAGTTCGGATCGGCATCCGAGCAGCCTTCGTGAAAAGCAGGGAGAGGTCAAGGCAGCCCTGGAGGTGAAGACCACCTGAAAGCAGAGCAGGGAACGAATCTCTGCAGTGAGAGCGAGTCTGCTTTGAGTGAGCAAGTGTGTGTGTTTCTCTGTCTGTGTGTCTGGACTCACACTTATGGTGTCCACAGGATCCACGCTTCCCATTATTTGTCTATGTAAGCAGCCGTGCAATGCATTTGGGTAGCGCAGCATTGCATTTCAAGTAGAGCTGACCCGAAAGCTTTGAAGCTTCGACCATTGCCATGGTAACCCACCTCCAAATCAGTATTCGAATGCATCGTTTGCAAGTACAAATCCCAAATGAAATAAGGAATACTCCAACAACATTATTCATAAACCATATTCAACATTAATTATTATTAGTTATTGTCAGACGGACATTGCTGTTTGTTGTAGAGGTGTGTGTGTGTACACAGTAGTGCGGCAGCGGCACTGTCTCGGGCGGCACTGAAACGGGCAAGATGGAGACAGACAGACAGAAGATCATATCAGCCTGCTACGCTGCGCCGCGAAGCTTCGAATACCTTCAAATATTTCTCACCAAAGCTTCGAAGACAAAAAAAATGGCATTCAGGACAGCCCACATTTCAAGCTTTCCCTTATTTTACCAAATTTGGGTGGCGTGTGATTAAAAATCACAATATTACACATTTATCAGATCTAATATTTCATAATCTTTCCATATTGATGAATATTATAACGGTAGATATATGCAAAATCTCCTGTAAATATTCAAAACTACATTCTACTGTTTCGACTTTGATAAGATAAAACTCTTCACATCTGTAAAAATATAAACTTTGAATTAGCTTTTCGTTACAATTTGCTTAGAATCGTTAATTCCAGCAAAACAATGATCACACAGAAGTAATAAAATTAAATGGTGGATTAAAAAGGTGCCCTGTGGAGAAGTTACGTTAACAATCAGTGTCACTGAACAAAACACACTGTGAGCATCCTCGAGGCCTCGTAAACAAGTCGGATGCATTTCCTTCGTCATGCATTGTTAACATCATTTTTACTAGCTTGCGGTCTTCTTAATTGACTATGTTGGCACATTACTCTGCAGGTTATCACCACGACGTTGCCTGTCTGCCTGCATGTGCGGCGCGATACAAACAAAGCAGGGACCCCTCTCATTACTGCATAGCGCCACTAGGGGTCAAAAACTAGCTTTAATGAGGAGCTGCAAGTTCGTGAGAAAACAAATAATAAAAGAGGATCACTCCAAACTTCTAAGAACTCACTGTCCCTCCTCTGAACAACACCTTCTTTTCACTGTCATCAAAAATCATTAGCTGAGTGCGTGTGCTTGTGAGACGAAGGCCCACCCGCCACTTTGACTGCACAGTACGAGCAGAGGATGACACCCACAGATATCTTAGCCTATGCAGAGCTGCGCCTGCTGAGCGGTGCAAGGTTAACAATGGCCACATAGGGCTTGACAACTGCTGAACATGCAGATTTACTCCCCACAGAGTTCACAGACATGCAGACACACACACACACCTTTGAACTATTAACTGCACGCACATGCGTGTCATGTGACACGTGTGTTGGTGAGCATCTATGCTTGAGCCTGTGGATAAGTGACACAGAGAAAGCTGTTAAGCTAACGCAGTGAGCTAATGCCTCACAAGGACAAGTAAACAACAAGGAAACAAAAGCAGCGTATCCTCTACCTTTGAAAAACAACCCTCTACCCACCAAGCAATTTAGCACCTACAAACACATACAGATGAGATATTAATGGCGTACTACGTCCTCTTTGACCTTTTAATTATTCTGATTTGTGTACAGAGCAAGCGTGCCGTAATTGCATTAGCATCTCTGCAGGTTTACTTAATGTTCCAGTAGAGGGGGAATTGCGATTCAGTAAGCAGATAGGATAACACGCTTTTCTTTTTGTGTACACTAAATGAGCCGCTGTGAGTGTGTGTGGCTGTTTGTGTGCGTGCCCGCGTGGTTGCACTAAATCATCTGAGATTTATTAGCTCAGTTACCACTAGTCAAACCTTCTGACGTGCAATTATGCTCTATCAGCAAATAAATGATTTGGCCATTACAGGCAATAATTGGTTATGGAACAAAGGGTGCAATATATTGTCCGTCTCTCTGCAGCTGTTTAACACGCTGTCCTGCTCTTTGCTGCTTGTGTTACCGGAAAACTCTACTTGCCCCCTGTTTGCCCCCTCTTCCTATTCCCCACTTCCTCCTCTCCTTCCTCTGAGCATTTCCCTGGAGAGGACCAATGCTCCTTCCTTCCCTTTATCTTCAGAGCGAGGCATCTGGAAAACAGGCTCTGTCTCCGCCTCTCTCTATCACATTCAATCATCCCGATGTTTATTCAGCTCTTTTCCACCTCCCTTTCTCCCTCCCTCTGCCCCACCCGCCTTCCTCTCCACGCTCACCATGTCTCAGCTCTAAACCACAGCACTGCTTATCACAGTCCTGCATCTTTCCATTTCTATCTATCTCCCTCCAATTGTTTTCTTCCCCACCATCTTGCCTCTGTTTGACGCCTTTTCCTCTTACATTTCCTCTCTGCCTCAAAGTGGTTTTGCCCTGGAAGACACTGTAGCATTTGTATTGTCAGAGGAAGGAGGACGCATAGACAAACCCGCATCCTCCCCTCTAAAGCTATACAGTACGTCCATCATAAATAATGCAGAAAAGCTTGAGGGTATTTACAGTGTGTGCACACATTTCTGCAGGATCAGAGCTGTACAGTGGGTGGTGACTATTACGAGGAGTTTAAATGTGAATATGAGTTCAAATGTCACCCATCTTCCTGACCCCACTGTTCTGCTTTGCACTTGTCTATTGTTGATTCGATCCACAGCATGTTTTCCAATAGTTTCCTCATCAAATATCTGGTGCATACCAACAGAAAACAATGAACTTTTTTCACATTTACAGGACCAGCAACCAGTGAGCAGAGATGAACAAGTGCAACCATCTGTACAGGGCCTCAAAGAAGTCAAAAGGAAGCGCCCATCTTCAACTACCCTCAAAGGGTTTGCTTGTTATTCAATGCTCTCATAACAGATTGGTATTTTATCTTTCATCTTTCTAACAAGTAGGAGTGGATAGTGTGAATAAAATCCTTTGTCGCCTATGTTGTATATAATTTCCGATTGAGATAATGATGTATTTTGTGATATTCTGCACAACACAGAGGGGGAGCGACTTCATTCTCTGCTCAGGTAGACATTACTCCTCTATATCTTTACATAGCAAAATAGTTGTTTGCTGCTATATTAATGCTCTGAAGTGTGAATTTAGCACCTTTAAAGGTGCAGTGTGTAGGATCTGGTGGCATCTAGAAGTAAGGTTGCAGATTGCAACCAACTTAAACGTCTCCCGTGTGCCAAGTATGTAGAAGAACTACAATGGCCGATGCAAAAACGTGAAAATGCAAATGTCCCTATCTAGAGCCAGCGTTTGGTCTGTCCGTTCTGGGCTACTGCAGAAACATGGCAACCGGCTCTGTGACGAGGACCCGCTCCATACGTAGATATAAACGGCTCATTCTAAGGTGACAAAAACAAAACAATTCTTATTTTCAGGTGATTAAACACTGAAGAAAACATACTTATTAATATTATATTCCATTTCTGCCAATAGATCCCCCTGAATGTTACACACTGGTCCTTTAAATAACTGAAAAATAAGAGTGCTTCATCATTTTGCAAAAATCCAATATCTAAAAAAGTCCAATATTCCCAAAAAGCAGCCGTGCTGATTGATTTGCAACATCCCACAATGGCCTAAGACGGTGATTCCCACACTGGGGTTCAGCCAGGCAAAATTAGATTTGCTCGTATAATTAAAAACATAAAAACACACTTACTGGATAATTTACACAAAAGTCTGTATGAAAAACTATTTAAAAAGATATATATATATATATATATATATATATATATAT
>CAKAOH010037007.1:0-42062 GCA_916701665.1 Sebastiscus tertius | reverse complement strand
GAACAGAAGTGTACGATTAATTTGCGATTAATCACAGACAATCATGTGATTAAATATTTATAGCCGATTGACAGCCCTAATTTTAATACAGTTTGTTTATTCTAAGAGGCATTTTAATCAGCCCATAAAGGTATTATTAATCCTTTCATTTTCATTGGACAGCGACAATGTGTATTTTCAATCAGTCATCAATAATCAAAAAAAAAGTAGCAGCACAGAAAACTCACAGTATTTGTGATAAAACTTCAAATAACTCAAGCGTATTTTTACTTTTTCTTTTGACCCTAACTCACTTGCACGCCTGATTTATGTTTCAACACACACTGACTGCGGAGCATTGAGATGTCATCCAAGGACATCCTCCTACCAGCCACCTTTTCCTCCTCACAGGTCACAGAGGTCACAACAACTTCCAGGAAACATAAAGGGGAGTTAATTCACACCACTTGACCTTTGCCCTGCAAGTCCCCATGTGCCCTATTATCCTATGACTCCATGCTAAACTGTGTGTGTCCTCTACTACTTATAAAGTTCATGCACCAAACCTCAACTTTCTGCAGAATAAGCACAGCCAAATAGAAGTATAACTGCAGCCAGATCGCTTGTATATAATGAACTATTTGACTACCATGTGATATGAACACCAATCACAACCTAAATCAGTTTCCTGGTTTAAGGAGGTTAAAGGTGGCCTGTTAGCAAGTAGCAAGCTAAAGCTACAGGCTAGCATTAGTAAAACACTTAGACATGTAACTCACATTAAAATGCCTTTAAATCACATTTAAGCCTCGTTTTGTATCTCTTTTAAAACACATTTATGGCTGAAAACATGCTGTATTCTTGCACCAAACTCGATGTAAGGCAGCACTAAAGATGTGGCTAGCAGCCTCCTCCTGGAGCTCGACTACAAAACTTCATTTTATTTATCCACATAAATTAAACATCAATTAATCTCACATGAAAATGAGCCGATGTCTCGCCGGTGTAGACGCCGAAAGAGAGAGGGAGATAGAGAGGGTGGGGAGAGCCCGGTTAAGCAGCCGGGCAGCAGGGCAGTCAGAGCGGGCAGAGAGCTCTCGGTGCCCCGCAGAGTGCCAGCCGCGATGCCGCCCCGGTGGAGGATTTTGGGAGTCCTCGGCTGGCCCGGGCCGGTGTGTGTGTGTGTGTGTGTGTGTGTGTGTGTGTGTGTGTGTGTGTGTGTGTGTGTGTGTGTGTGTGTGTGTGTGAGCAGCGGGAGGGAGGGAGGGAGGGAGTTAGCGGGAGGGAGCCCGCCACAAAAAGAGCTCCTATCTCCACCGCCACCACGTTTACTGACGGAGGAACCGGGGACACGAAAATAGTCGAAGGGGGGATGAAATATTTAGCAGTTTAGCGCTCTCCCTCTCCCTCTCTCTGTGTCTCTCTCTCTTTCTCCTCCGCTCCGTGCCAGCGCCGTTTGATTTTTTTTTAGACCGAGTTCTCCTCCTCCTCCTCCGGCCGGGCCGAACCGCAGCGCACCGATACACGGGACACACACGGTCCCCCTCCAAAAAAAATGTCGCTTAAATGATTTATAATCACAGCGAATGATAAATAATCACAGCGAATACATTATTTATTAAATCTACACCATAAAAAAAACGATTAAAAGACGTTCAACTTGGCCGATTTTAACATTTATTTAGGGATTTATTTTAAACCGTTGAGGCGACCGTTGAGGAGCCGTTGGTGAACCGTTGGGGCGACGGGACACACACGGTCCCCTACCTCCAAAAAATGTCGCTTAAATGATATTTAATCACAATGAATATGTTATTTATTAAATTATTAAATCTCCACCATATAAAATCGATTAAAACACGTTCCACTTGGCCGATTTTAACATGTATGTGGGGTTTTTATTTTAAACCGTTGAGCCGTTAGGGAGCCGTTGGTGAACCGTTGGGCTCTACAGCAGCAGCAGCGGAGGGAGGTGATACTCCATCTTTACCCGACATCAACAGGTCATCCCGGGACACAAAATGCGCTGGGCGAGACGGACGGATGGATCCGGCATGGCGAGAGGGGAGAGAGGAGGAGGAGGAGGAAAGGAGGGGAGAGGAGTAGAGGAGGGGAGAGGTGGCTGTTAAAAAAAAATGTTAACCCGTTTACCGACAGGACATTTTTTAAATGATAAAAGTAGAAAAAGTTGAGGAATGCGGGAAGAGCGGAGAGATGAGAGCGGAGAAGAGCGGAGGGGAGGGGGGCATTGAAGAAGAAGTCTCGCCGAGGGAGAGAGGGGGACAGCCCGCAGCGAGGACAGAGTGAAGCCGGTGAAGTGGTTAAAGTTTGGTTTGTCCCCTGGAGCCCATCCCCCACAGCTAGCACAACTTTAACACCCCATCTCCATCACAAATAAAACAATCAAATAACACTATCTCAACCCGCTCTTCCACACACACAGCCGCACACCAAACCTCTCTACTATTTATACTGAATTTAAAAACACACGCGACCAACTGACCGCGTCTCGAGCCCGAGCCGTTGTCCTCGTTGACCCGCCGCCGTGCCTTCACAACAAACTCACCCCCTCGGCTGCTGTTAGTTCCGCTGTGAGAGTGATTGAATGGAGGTTCATCCAGCAGCAGAGTATCAGCAGCGGCTCTGTTTAACGTGTCTCTCCGCCTCGCCTCGCTCACAGCCAGCAGCCATTCATTGTGACTGTAAAAGCTGTGAACCAGCAGCCGGGGAGAGCATGCACACACACACACACACAGCTCGTTTAATACACATACATGCTGTACACGCACGCACTCACACATTGCAGTGCGAGGAGGAGAGCGCAGAGCTCATCGAGGAGGAGAGCAGAGCAGAGCGGGGTGGGCTTCTGCTCCCAGGGGTGCAGACAGAGCGCAGAGCTACCGATCGGCTAGACAGACAGGTAGACAGACAGATGGAGGAGGGAGGTGGGGGGGGGGGGGCAAACCTGCAATATAATTTCCCACTTGTGCAGTTTTGTTAATAGTCTGTTTATTGTCAATACTGTATATACTGCTCCTACTTTTTTTTTTATACTTCTTTCTATTTAAAGGTACTGTATGTAACTTTCAGAAAATCCTTGTTATTAATGACACCCGGAGTGTGTTCCAATCCACGTACTTCCTGAAGTGCACATCAATATAGTGCACTGTGTGCACTCTGTACTAACTTGAGTAGTGCGTAAATTTCAGCGGGGTAGGGTCGTCTCAAATCAAATATTGTGCGGCGCACTGACCGGAATTGACGGTCGCAACATTCCACCGCGACTCACTACCCGCCAAAATATTTTCTTCTTCTTCGGGGTTTTACGGCAGCTGGCATCCTTTGTGTTGCACTGCTGCCTCCTTCAGGTTTTACCCGTCAACTACCGCCAAAATATCTGCCTGCTTTGTTGAAGAAAAAAATGAAAGCAGAGTGGAAATTACATTTCCAACGTCGTCGCCTACGATGTGTCCTCCTGTTGGCTGAAAATGCACCGTTATGTTTACGTATTGTATTGTTTTATTCTGTTATCTACGTATGTTTGAATAGCGGTCGTGGTCCCGCCCCTTCTGCTACGCAGCCAAGATGGCGACAGTTGAGTGTGGAAAGTGTCCAGCGTTCCACACACAACGATCTGACCGTTTAGAGTACAACCCTTACATAATGTTTTGAAATGTTTCTACATTTTATTTGGACCATTTGCTCCAGGATACTAACTAGCTTATAGTTTGCAAATTGCTTTATTAGCTAAAGCAACCAATGGCTTCTTTGGATTGTCCCGGCAAAACAGTCCCAAGTCCTTTACATAGAAATCAGTCCACACACAGGCTGTTAGAGGCATCCGAGAAAGTCGAGGAAGGTCTCAGTTTTTAAGTTACGTTACCATCTGTTCACACATTGGCAATATAAAGTGATTAAAACATGTAAAATGTTACATAATAGTACCTTTAAATGGTTCATATTTTGTTACACTTTGTTTAGCTCTTTTTTTTTTACTGTGTTAGTTGATGCATCTTGTTTTCTGCACTATATCCCCTTTGCTGCTGAATACCGCAAATTTCTGATCTGATCTGATCGTTTCACTACATTTGCCAGGGCTGCAATGAATTAACACTGCACCTTACTGTAATTAAGATAATGAGTAATTAGGTGGGCAAACTGGGTTTGCTTCACATCAATATAGGCTACATTATTATAATCTATTCCAGACATTAAAGCTGCAGTGGGTAGAAATGGAGACAATATGATTTAAAGGGACTGTTTGTAACTTTTTAAGCATATAAATCTACCAGGTCGGTGTCTCATGCGCGCTCACGTGTGGCTACGCTGTTCAGACAAGACTCCAACACAAACTACACGGCAGCACCAAAACCTCTTGGTTGTATCTAGTGAAGCCCATCCTGCAAAACAGTGTTGGCGGCGATCGTAGTACGCGGGGGAGACCATAGTTTTGGTCTCCAGGACTGGAGTTTCTTCTCCTGTGCCTGCTTGTCTTCACTCACACACCGTGCGCGTTCTTGCTCCACCTCTAGACGTGCATGCGCGCACACTCCACACTGTAGAAGAGTTCGTTTAGCTCTGAGAATATCTAATGAATGTACAGTGGACGTTTGTGCAGGAATAACTGCTGCAGCTCCTCCAGACCAACAGAGGCTTCCCCTGTCTCGTGAAGTGACGGGGCTCCGCAGAGAGAAACGTTATTGTCTCCGACCGGGTGCCGGTGTCTCCTTGCGAGCGCAGTCGGGAGACGATAACGTTCTCTCCAACACTAGTATCAGCATTGATTCATGGAGAGACCTTGGTCTGGTCAGCTAACATTACTGCCAAGCAGCTGAAATATAGAGTGATATTGTGGTTTTAGCTGACGTGTGTCGCCTCACTGTTTTGATCGATGCTCGTTCATGTCTATGTAGAGCGAGCAAGAGCGAGCAAGCGCGAGCCCGACGCTGACTTTAGTTGACTTAACGGCCACAGGTGTCGCTGTTAACAAGCATTTCTGAAAGTTACAAACAGTCCCTTTAACTGACTTGTATATTAGACATTTTTATTTTTTATTTTGCTGTTTATATTCTGTGTAAATACATTTGGAGAGCTGCATAAAAATCAGTCAAACGCCATGTATATAAATACTTTTTAGTTATTTTTTGTCTTTTTTAATTTAAATGTTATATTAGTGCATATTATTTTATTTTGAATGCACCCTAAAAGAAACTATAAGTAGTATTTTTTTATGTCTATCCAATGTAATGTAAGTAATTAGATTACATTTGAGGAGAGTAATAGATTACATGCTGCAGGCTGCAGCAGGTAGACAGGCAGCGTCCCCAGCCGACCTGACTGTCTGAGCCCCACCCACCATCCACCAGTCCACCCACTCTCTCTCTCTCTCTCTCTCTCTCTCTCTCTCTCTCTCTCTCTCTCTCTCTCTCTCTCTCTCTCTCTCTCTACTCACCGGGCTGTCCTCTCCCTTGGGTGGTGGAGGTGGTGGAGGTGGTGACTCTGCACGGACCGTAGAGCCGCCTGTTCGATGCTCAATGCGTCTTCAGCGCGTCTAGACTCCGGGCAGGTGAGCAGCCCTCCGGGGCCTCTTGGCGCTGCGCTCAGTGAATACTAAACAGGATGAGACTGCATTCAGACACTACACAGCTCTGCACTCCCAGCTCTCTCTCCTCTCTCTCCCTGTCATGCCAAATACTATTAACTCTATAATTCTCCTGTGTCAGATGTATAGCGCCACGCTCTCTGGGCATTTATTGTCACAGCGCCCCCATCCAGATGTTCAGGCTGCTGTGCACACATACAGGTACATACAGTAGAGATAGAGAGGAGGCACATTGCTTCTTTTTGTTTCTCACCCGCAGTCATCATGCATGTCCTATTTTATTTTATAGGGAAATGGGTGCAAACTACTAAATAAAACAGCGTGATGGTGCATGATGTGACAGTAAGTGTGAAACACTTGGATGTATATTGCTTTTCAGTGCAGGTCATGCATTTGTCACAGACATAGACGCAGTAGAAGTATTCTCATCATGTACATGTAATAAAATAGCACATTGTAAAAAAATTACAACAGGGCTGCAGCCATTCAGGCTTTTAAAAATATGAGTTCATGAATCCCCAAAAGACTTTTTAAATGTATTTATTTTATTAATTTATATTATACCTATTTTATTTTTTCAGGTAATTTTTTTTTTAACATTGTTTTTATTGTGCTTTTAACAATTAAACTTGCAAAGCACACATGAGAGATAATACAAAGTATAAGAATAATAATTATACATTTGTAATAAACAATCTGTCATATAATACAAATTTACAGTTCACAGAAGAGTGTGCCTTACTGACAGTCTTACCAACAGAAAAAAAGTAATAATTAAATAAAATATATAATATTCCAAAAAATAATAAATGATAAAATAAATAAAATAAATAAAATAAATAAAATAAATAAAATATATAGATAGGAGGTGGATGCCTGTTACCCTCGTCAGCAAACCAATTGGTGTATCTGCAGAGAGTCTGTCTGAATTCTGTTTCTGCGCAATCAAGTGTGACTAAAGAGTAAGTCAGGTATTTATTTTTTATCGTGAATTTCTGAAGCCTCTACACTATGTTTTCATTATTTTGCTGGCTTAAATATTCTATATTTACTTATTTATATTGCACCTTTCTTAAACATTGTTAAGAAAGGTGCTATATAAATAAAGTTTATTATTATATTATATATCTATTCTAGGTTGTTAATTGTAGTTCTTGATGTTAAGTAGAAGTACATAATTATTAACCAGCAAAATGTTGAAATACCAAACGTAAAAGTACTCATTATAGAGGCAAGATTGGCTGTAGCAGATCAAGGTACATTATTTTACATACTTTTGGGTAGTTTAATCTGTAACAATCGGGTAACAATAATATTAATAATGTAAAATACTGTAAAATATGAATCTGCAAGTTAGTAACTATATAAATGCAGGGTAGTTGAGCATAAACTATATTTGCATCTTTAATGCGGTGGAATATAATTATAAAGTTGCATAAAAGGAAAATATTCAAGTAAAGCATACATTGTACTTAAGTACTATACATGAGTAAATTCTACTTAATTACTTTACACCACTGGTGTTACGATCATGTTAACCTCCCGTTCCCTGTGCACTGTGCACAATTTTCTCAAGCTGTAATACTACCTGGCCCCGGGTGTGTTGTGTGGTAATTTGATTAAATATATTAATTTAATAATATTCGGTTGTCTAACCCGCGACCTGATCCTGGATAAGCAGTTGAAGATGGATGGATGGATTGTCTAACATAAGCACCAATCACAGCTGTGGAGGCATTGGTGTAGTTCTTTATATGTAAGCCATTAATGTATGATATATTTATATTTTTTAATCATGACTTTTTATAGTGCTTCTTGTAATGTATTGTAATGTATTATATGTAATGTATTGTTATTTTTTTTTATCTGGACCTTGAGTATATCGTAGATTTGTGACATCACAAATGGACAGAAATCCTGACGGCTCGTTTCAAAGGCACAGTTTCTGAATACGGGCTGTGTGTATTTCTCCATGGATTGAGCATTTTGATACTTTTACAGTATTTATATAGCACTTCAACCTGCTTTGTATTATAAAATCTCACTTTTTACAATATGGGACCTTTAAAACTGTGATTTTGACTTATTGGCTCTCTTCCAGACAGGGCCTCAAGAGCAGGTAATACATTACGTCAGCTGATATTGTGCTTATGGTAAATATTCTCTAACACATTTTCATTTGACAAACTAGTAAACACACAGTAAACCTGCACCTTTCAGAGCCCTGCAGATCTGAGGTCACATGCAGCTTCCTACTTTAATCCAACCTTGTTTACTGCAGTGATAATAAAACATATCTCCTGTTTGATGATTAACCTAAAGCAAAAAACAACAACAGAATGACAATAAGATATATAAATGTTCCTTTTGCACATTAAAGAAATCATCAAGCATCCCATATTTTTTATGCAAACTGCGGGCCTAAGCAACACAATGCATTTTATTTATAGTCCTTATTATTAAAGTGCATCACTCTCATGTCAGCTGAATTCACTTGACTTATTCTCACATTTGTATGTATTGTAATGTATTATATGTAATGTATTGTTCTTTTTTTATCTGGACCTTGAGTCTGCAATAAAGTTTGAATTGAATTGAATTGAATATGCAACATATAAGCACAAAACCAGAAATAATGACGATTTTACTGGGAAAAACTTGGATTTTGACTCATTGACTGGCCTCAAGAGCAGGCAATACATTATGTGTTGGTATTGTGCATATGGTACTAGTACTACTACGAGTAAACACACAGTAAACCTGCACCTTTCAGAGCCCTGCAGATCTGAGGTCACATGCAGCTTCCTACTTTAATCCAACCTTGTTTACTGCAGTGATAATAAAACATATCTCCTGTTTGATGATTAACCTAAAGCAAGAATGACAAGAAACAATATATAAATGTTCATTTTGCACATTAAAGAATTCATCAAGCTTCCCATTTTTCTATGAAAACTGCAGGCCTAAGCAACACAATGCATTTTATTTATAGTCCTTATTATTAAAGTGCATCACTCTCATGTCAGCTGAATTCACTTGACTTATTCCCACATATTATTCTAATATAAAGCCTGAGCTGCTCAGCACTGACACTGACCTGCACTGACCTTATTTTCTCTCTGAGGCAGTTTTTATCCTCCCATCCCCATCATGCCTCTGGGATATTTTGGTTAATCCATAGGCTATGTTTAGCCTTTTTCATCACAATGCATCACCAAACTTCAGGGCACGGTGAGATTAAATTAGATTATTCATGAAAGCAAGAGGCCTGATGTGTGTTTTCCAGTCTGCTCACATGTGCACTGCAGGAGAAAGTAGGCCAGTCAGAGTGTGTGAGCAGCAGGCTGACTGATCGACCCTCTCTCTCCCTCTCTCTCTCTCTCTCTTGTCCTTACATTACACTGACATTGCCGCTTCGCGTTTCGTCACTGAGCCGCGCGGGCTTCCGTAGACATGGCTGCCTCCATGTGCTAACGTGATATTATCCTTTAGAGGCTCTGAAACAGCGAGGAGACTCTTTACCTGACGTTTACCTGACATCTACCTGCTCCAGCACCTTTATACTAACACCTCTGACTCACACTAGGAGCCTGGTGTCAGCCTGCAGGGAGACCTCACAGGTAAATGTGTTTAAAGGGTTGTTATAGCTGGTAAACAAGCTAATACTTAGCATCATGTCTGTCTTGTTTAGTAGCTGAAGGTTTGTTTTTCTTTTCTTTTTCTTCAAAGCACAGTTTCTAAAATGCTCATAAGTGTTTTTCTTAAGTAAATAAGTAGAATAAATCATTAAAATGTGTCGTTAATCATTCATTTCCCTTTAAAACACCTGGATTTTAAGATATGCATCATCATTTTGGAGTTTCTTTCAACAAAGCTGTGTTTTTATCTTAATCCAATCATGTTTTTATCCTGTTTTGTATGCTTTTTAGCATTGTTTCTGTCCTGTTTAGTAGCTGAAGGTTTGTTTGTTTTCATTCAGCAGCTTTAGTCACAGTAGTAAAGGCTTTAACTCCACTGTATTGACATGTTAACTAAACTACCTAAAGGTTCAGATCAGTCTCCTTTAATCCCTTTATTTTATTTGGGAAAATGCAAAAAGGGAGATTTCACTGTATTTTTTTTCTAGGGCTGTCTGGGCTCTAAAATATTTAATTGCATGATTATCCAGCTAATCATGATTAATCTAACATTTCTCTGTTCAAAATGTACCTTAAAGGGAGATTAGTCAAGTGTTTAATCCTCGTATCAACATGGGAGTGGTTAAATATGCTGCTTTATGTAAATGTATGTATATATTTATTACTGGAGATCAATTAACAACACAAAACAATGACAGATATTGTCCAGAAACCCTCACAGGTACTGCATTTAGCATAAAACAGTATGCTTAAATCATTACATGGCAAACTGCAGCCCAGTAGTAGCTGAAGGTTCGTTTTCATTCAGACACTTTAGTCACAGTATTTGTTTGTTGGTTTATTTAGATCCCCATTAGCTTTTGCAGAGCAGCAGCTCTTCTTCCTGGGGTCCACATAGTAAGGTTATATCAGAGGGTGATGTTATAGGTTGATACAGACGTACATTAGACACATCCCAATCTACATTTATTTAAACAAGGGCGATATTATTGTCAGATTTCAGTGTATTATGTATATGTTGGCTTAACCTCAAGAAATTGCAGCGCAAAAATGCCAAATGTATGTTTGAGCTAACTCAGAAGCAGTGTTCCATAACACTGTTTGTCCACAAGTAGTGACACGTTCATTTTTTAACTGTAAAATATCAAGCTGAGTAAATATAATAAGTAATATAAAAATGTTTGTGTTGTGTTTAATGAAAAACAAAGTGTGGTGCTAGTATTCAGAAATCCAGAGTCGACAGGCTTTATATTTAATCTGCACACACTTGGAGGCGTTTTAGTTGAACTCAAAACATTCAGACGTGTCCTTCGTGTTTCTCCAGGTGTTGTACCTTGATGCTGGTGAGGACAGCTCGGCTGTTCCCCCTCATCGTCTCCCATCATCTGCATCCTTCCTGCATTCATTCATTCACACAGACGTTTGGTTGGAGCTTCGGCAGTACTGCTGCTGCTGCCAGCAGAGGACTGAGATCCATGGAGCCCCTAAAACCTGCTGCCGATGTTCCCACCAGCAAACCTGCTGAACCTCCAGCAGAAGATCTGAGCGTGACGGCCACGGAGACGGCAGCCGACGACAAAGAGAAGACGCTTTCTGCTGGACTGTTACCGGGGGAGACGGTGGTCAAGGAGGGCAAGGCGGCCATCTTGTTTCCCAACGCTAATGAGGTGTTTTACAACCCAGTCCAGGAGTTCAACAGAGATTTGACGTAAGCATAAACTTTGGCTGCTTTGGCCTTTACCCTGAAGAAACATAACACCACAGACATGAGTGTCCTCAAGCTAATGACCCTTCCATGTCAGCCAGCTGAGACAGTGAGAGGAGCGTCACACCTCGCCTCGTAAATGAGGGTCGCGTTTAACAACAGCAAAACTATATCAAATCATACATTTACAAACTCTCACACAACTTGTATAGAATAATCCAAGTCTCATTATCCGGTCATATGCTCACTACTTCCACATGCATCAATGCCAAAATCTTACCAGTCTTCTAGTCGTCTTATCTAGTTCCTCCGCCACCAAACCAAACTACCATGAACCTACTGTAAGCATCTTGAGGTGTGCAAGGCTCAAAACAAGTTAACACATCAGACCAGACAAAGGGCACTGATTTATTTAACAGTATGAGTCACTGTGCCGGGTTAGAAACCCACAAAAACAAGAACATACTGGAACATGGTGAAATCAAAGACGGCCACCACAGAGCCTGATCCCTATCCAACTTGTTAAAAGCTACAGTAACTAGTCTGGACCCTGATCCACTGGAACCGAGAGGCAGCCAGAAGCTGGCGACCCTCCAGAAACCAGGGAAATGCTCCCAAGACGTTGTCTTCACCCACGTTCTCCGCCACACTGAGTGAAAACAACAAACTGTTGAGATAATCCACTTCAGCCTACAAGGCTCCTCCAAAGCTAAAGCAGCTATACTCACCCAGAACGCTAAACACATTTGCAGACTAAAAGAATTGGGGGACAAACGCTGCTTCCTTCCAACATCCACCAAAACAAACTCCACAACAGAAACCAGTCAGAACAGAACAACAAACTCAAAGTCACGATGCTAAATACTGAAGGTCTGTACTCCTGAAGAGTAAACTCAGTTTAGCATTATCAAACCACAAGGGTCACAAACCAGACTGGTCAAACATAACCTAATAGTCAAGCCTCCTTCGTCACACTAAGGCTGGATCTAAACTCACCCAACAGGTTGGCCTCCCGGATGAGCTCTTTAAAGTACAATTAATTGATTTAAAGAAGCTAAATGAAGTGTGTGGATGTGTGAACATGTAGAGGAGTAAGAAAACAACGATAAACCAACCAAACCAAGTAACTCAGAGAGGAGAGAGACTGCTCAGTCACCCATACTGTATAGATACTGATGAGCAGTCACAGCAACTCAGGTGTCAGCCATCACTCCGATGAGCCTCCCCCCACATCAGGTGATCGGTCTCGAGGGCGTCACGCTGTCTTTTCACTGTAGAGGCAATAAAATAATCACAGGGAAGTGAGTTTTATGCTTTCTGAGAACATGCTAGGTTGTTAAACTAAAGAGCGACTACCTCTGCCAAGGATGTACAATGCTCCAGATTTATTGTATGGAAGTATAACTATATAACAGGGATAATAGTTAATGCTAAATGTAGTGCAACAACAGCAGAAGTAGAGATGCCAGTTGCACAGCGACATCCTGTAGATCCAAAATGAGCTACTGATCATACATCACAGTATCGTTAAATAAATAGATTGAACAGATATGGTGGAAGACAATCATGCTGATTGTTGGAGAATATCCTGAATCCTGTTCTGCCTTTGTACAAGGATGAATTGTGAATAATTTAAAGGGAGTCACATTCATCATGACGCTGTTGGCGCCAGTTTAATTCACGATGTCGTAGCGCCACCTACATATGCATCAAAATGTGCAGGAAATCCAGTAGGGCGGTCCTCGACTGAAGAAATCCTTAGTCGACTAACACTGTCGACTAATCGATTAGTTGATTTAATCAACAGATCTGTTAAACTGAGTTTCTCCACAGAGAATCACACAAAAGCACCACTTTAAATCTGGAGTTTAGCAGAGATGTGCTCAGAAGTTTCTTCAGTAAAATAAGTTGCTCAGCATGAAAACGACCGATTAATCAATCAACTAATCAACGAAGAGGTGGCTGCCCCGTCTTAGTTGATTAGTTGATTGATTAATCGGTCGTTATGGTTTTAGTCTAAGATTTCTTTAGTTGATTAGTCATCCCGTCGGGGTTAATTTTGCAATAATGACCGTCTCGCTGTACATTATCCCGCTTATTACACAGCTACTCACTAAGGCTGCTTCCTCTCAGTTGATTAGTTGATCGATTAATCGGTCGTTATGGTTTTAGTCTAAGATTTCTTTAGGCGATTAGTCGGTTTTTTTTAAATGCTTTTTTTCAAGCTGAATGACTTATTTCCAAGAAACTTAAAAAGCTTAAATTGATTACAATTTAATTTATTTAATTTCTAATTTTTAGTTGACTAAGAATTTCAGTCCTACTTCCTACTAAAGAGATCAGATTTGAAAAAATATTTAATTAATTTAAAAAGGATTTTAATGCTTCCGCTAAAAAGCAAAAAAGTCTCCATAGCAACGGTCTGTTATTCGTAGCAACGGTGTGCTATAAAGAAATAACGGACCGCAGAATGCCATAACTGACCAATCAGAATCAAGTAATAAGCTGTTACTTTTAACATATATACAGTACTTGTGTGTGTGTGTGTGTGTGTATATATATATATATATATATATATATATATATATAAGAAATCCTTTTCCCTCCCCAGATGTGCGGTGATCACAGAGTTTGCCAGAGAAGTGATGGCTCAGCGCGGCGTGAAGCTGGTGGTGCCGGGAGAGAAAGAGAGGGTGGTGGTCTCTCTATCGGAGGACACGAACGAGGCTGACGTTCAGACGGAGGAGAAAAACGGAGCCGAGTCTCCGGCTGTAACTGCAGTAGTGGGGGAGAAATGCGAGGTACGAAGGGTTGTGAAGAGGACGTTTTTATTACTAACCATATCTGAAGATAGAACCAAGCAGAAAAAATGTAAAATCTAATTTCTTTGTCAAATGGCCGGTGGTTCTGTAGCACGGAGCACGGTACCGACACTGTCAGGGTTAGTGGTTTGAGTCCCGCTGGGGTTTCCCCCGTGCTAAAAATATACACACTGATGCTGGCTTGAAGAGGTTTGGATAAGGGCCTCCATCAAATGACTTATGTTAATGTTGCACCAGGTAATTTCACACTCTGGTGGCCCCAAGTGGCAGAGAGAGGTAATTAGATCCGTTTTTAAAAACTTCAAAGGATTTCATTATGTTGAAATAAAGTCAGTGTGTTTCAGTAAAGACCTGAGTTTCATCCTCTCGTTTACGGACTGAGCTGCAAAAGATGTTCAGCCGCTGATGGAGATTACCCGTTGTCAGCTTGCAGTGTTCGTTTGCAACAGTGGCGACGATTACACGCACAAAATATTCCGCTTTATGCCCTTATTCCGATAAAGACAATATTCCTACTAAGTTGTTTACATGGCTGATGAAAATATATATTCCAGTAATATTCCCGTTTACATTCAGCCGTGCATTCTCTGATTAACGTAACCGGTGGTGAACGCAGCCTCCGTCTTTCCTTCCTGCATCCACCGTCTTGAAAAGGCCGCCGTTGTGATATTTGTGCACATCCAGAAACCTGTTGACATCCAAGTCTTTCATAATGTTTAAAAGTTAGACGTGTTTCTCCCTCCGACCAGAAATGTGGGCTTCTCTTTTGGGCGTGCATCTCTGTGCAAACTGCAAATCTGTAAACTGTCTCTGCACGAGGTCGTGTGTCGTAGACCCCAACTGAGACTCGTATTGTGAATGCGCTGTATACATGTCCAAAGGATGCTCTAAAACCTGAATATTGTCAGCATATCCCACATGTCTTAATCGGAAAAATGCTCTATTTGGAATAAGGCTGCATTCACACGAGATCAGGCGTTGCGGCGATACAGGGTTACGCAGAGGTCTGGGCGAGTCACTTCAATGGCCCATTAACGGCGACGACTAACTGTGTTTGTTCCCTCAGGGCTGGGTTGTACAGCTCTGGATCAGCAGTGACGTGATTGGCCACTGCAGCGTGACGTTGGGTTGCGTTTCTCCAAAAGTTGGTTCTGCCTCTATTTTTCCGCCACTGCATTTTTTTCAGCAACCCCTGCAGCAACTTGTGTTTTCGTTGCACCCTTGATCTTGAGTGAATGCAGCCTATAAGGCCTAATTCAGAATATCCAAACTGTTTACATTCATCCATTCATTATCCGTAACCGCATAACCCATTTGGGGTCGCTGGGGGGGGCTGGAGCCGATGACATTTGGTGAAGGCAGACTATCACAGGGCTGACACATAGAGACAGACAACCATTCACGCTTACATTCACACCTACGGGACATTTAGAGTCAACAATGAACCTGCACGTCTTTGGACTGTGGGAGGAAACCTGAGCACCCGGAGAAAACCTACGCTAACACGGGGAGAACATGCAAATTCCATAAAGAAGGGCCCCAAGCCGGGTTTGAACCTGCGACCCTCTCGCTGTGCGGCGACATGACCCGTATCAAATTCAGAATATTGTCATATTTGTAAATAATAGTGGAATATTAGTGTGCGTGTAACCGGACGCTCTGAAATCCAAAGAGAAAGACGCCTGCACAACCCATGCTCCTACAAGAGAGGAAGTTCTTGTATGTTAAAATCACAGTTCAGTGGTTAGTTAGTTGTTCATTTGTAGGTTAGGAAGTTGTAAGTGGCGAGAGAGTTCCATTGAGCTAAATTAACGTTGAATAAAGGGACATTTTTATTGCATATTCGGTGACAGCACCTTCAGCTCAAATCACCGTCCAACGTCGATGTTCATAGCTCGTTTCTGCTGCCACCAAGTAGCCAAAAAAATAAATCATTTCACGCAGCTTTAAGATTGTTCCCTCGACTCTTGGTTTCAGTGCGGCCTTCACGTGCTAGAGGGTCTGGCGGCGTCTGGTCTGCGCTCGGTGCGTTTCGCTCTGGAAGTCCCGGGCCTGCAGAGCGTCACCGCCAACGACTTCTCCACCAAGGCCGCGGCGCTGATCGCCAGGAACGCCCAGTACAACAAAGTCAGCCACCTGCTCCGGCCCAGCTGCAGGGACGCCAGGTACCATGACTCAGCACATTGCTGCTGGTCTGCCTCTGCCCCGGTTATTTATCTGCCTCACTGTCTGTTTGTTCCTCCTCCTCCTCCTCCTCCTCTTCCTCTTCTATTTATCTTTTCTCATCTTCATTCCTCTCCAGTCTTCACCTTTGACCTCTTGTTCTATTCACCCCTCTCCTCCTGCTCTCATCTCCTCCATTCACGTCTCTTTGCTTTTCTTCTGTCATGAACTCTTTTGTCCCTTCTCTGTCATTCATGCCGCGCTCCTCTTTTCTCTTTTGCCTGCTCGTCTTCATGCCTCTCTTCTTCTATCTCCTTCTCTCAACTAATCTGCTCTTCTTTTTGAAGTAGCCTTGACTCATCTTGTTTCTGCTCCTCTCTTCTCTCCATCCCTCTCTGCTCCATTTTTTAAATTACCTTCTGCCTCCAACATGTCTTTCAGTGGTCATGGATTTGTCTAATATTTCTTTTCACTCCTCTCCCTTTGTGTTTTTCTCCAGTATGCTGATGTATGAGATGCGAGGGAAGAAGGAGCGTTATGATGTAATCGATCTGGATCCCTACGGGAGTCCTGCTTCTTTCTTGGACGCCGCTGTGCAGGCCGTCAGCGAGGGAGGTGGGTACTCCGCTCGGTCAATAATTCAATCAACTCAAATCAGCTTTTCATTCTTCTGTCTCTTCTGGGTCTACTTGAGTAAATGTGCGGTTCAGTGCCCTTGCTCCAAATAACAGCATGACTGTCTGCGACTGTCGTCTGTGAGAGGCTGATGTTAAATGCGACATAAAGAGCTTTTGGTAAAAATGATCTCTGAGCAGCCGGGGTTGATGGATACGGGGAATGAAACGGTCATTAAAGTTACTACATAAAGAACTTTTAACGCCTCTATGTGACCTACATCAGTAAACATCCCCACAAAATCAGACTTACGGCACGCAGGTTCACCAGAAACTCCTTCAGCTCCGACTCCAGCGGAGCGACCAGCCCGCCGTGGACAGACAGACCCAGATCCGGCTTCGCTGCCGCTTTCGACCTGCAGTCGGCGCTCCGGCGGGAAGTGGAGAGCTAGCGGCTCCTCTTCCGGCCAGGAGCAGAGCTTCGCCTCGCTGGGAGCCAACGCCAACGCCACGCTGCTGTTGGGCCCACTGGAGGGAAGGGAGGCACGGGAGAACCAGGACTATGCAGACCTTGCCCTGAATATGACAACCAAAAGCAGAGATGCAAGTCTCATGAAGATGTTCAAAGAGAATGACTACATTTTCGACTACAATATTTATTTTTATCCTGAATATCATGACTTCAGCGTGGACCCTACTGCAGTAAAATGAGAGGTTTTCTAAAGGGACTCTGGCGCTCGGAAACACTACCGCTTTTGTCCACAGGGACCGCCAAAGTCAACACAGAATAATAGTTCCTCGTAGTCGCTTTAAAAAACAAGACTTGGTCCAAACCGAGTATACGTCTGGACCGTGTGCTGTCAGTGTGTTAATTTGTGGCTGAACTGTTCCACTAATAGTCAGTGGTCATGTCTATAATGTTAAATCCAGCGGTACATGTCCACCAGGTCCGGTGAGGACACTAGGGGACGCGCTGCTCCACTCAACTGGCCGTTGAAGCGGTGACGTACCCGATCGTTGAATGCACCTGATTGGTCCCGTTATTCCGTCTAAACAATCCACCAAAATCTACTTCTGAAAACATTTTAAATAGAGGAATAGGCGATGATGCCACGGCTGAATCTGGTTTCATTTTAGAATTAGATCGCCTAGTTTCACAGCTTGGTCCAAGTTTCGTGAGCCGGACGCGGCCAATGAGGAAACTCCAACACTCGGCCGACCAGTCGTGTAACTTCATCACTCGTCATCATCTAAGATCTGACCTCTGTGGCCTCTATAACAGTTGTACCTGCGGTCTGTAACAGTTGCGTTGCTCTTCTTTTTCAGATGAAAGCGTGACACATAGCCACGAATATGTGTCATTCTCAAACAACATTACTTTGCTTAAAACCAATCCAAAACCAATCCATTCTACTCACCATTCTTCTTATGGATTTGTTTCTCTTTCATGTGAAAGAGATGCACTCAAATCACATTTTACTTTTCATTACATTTAAAAATAATAGGCATAACGTCAAGTCGACGGTTGGATCAGAAGTAGGTCAGACATTGTTTGTGAAATCGTTTTTTATTGTTTGCTTTTATCCCATTTGAGTCTGAAGATGAGTTTTCGTTATAGGACCGTACAATGAACGGTGTTTACACTTTACAGCCAATCTGACACCGTCTGAACTGCCCTGGTTTGAAAATCTCCACCCATGTGGGGCGACCAGAAGCTCCAACGAGTCACGATACTATGTTAGTAGGGCTGTACTGAATTTATTTATTTTTACATTCAAAGCTTCTGTTGAGGTTTTCGAATGAAGCTTTGAATGTCTGTCGTCATCACCCTAAAACAAAGATGAAAAAATATGACCTCAGTGAAAATGTTGTTTTTGAAAGGCTAAACGCCGACAAATATGGATTAAAGCTGAATATTTCATTAGATAAAAACTCGATTTAAATAATTTAATCGCATGATTGTGCATAGTTAATCACAAATTAATCTAACATTTATCTGTTCAAAATGTACCTTAAAGACAGATTTGTAAGTATTTAATCCTCTTATCAACATGGGAGTGGACAAATATGCTGCTTTATGCAAATGTATGTATATATTTATTATTGTAAATCAATTAACAACACAAAACGATGACAGATATTGTCCAGAAACCCTCACAGGTACTGCATTTAGCATAATAAATATGGCCAAAACTTGCCCCAAACTGCATGTGATTATCATAAAGTGGGCATGTCTGTAAAGGGGAGACTCGTGGGTACCCATAGAACCCATTTACATTCACTGATCTGGAGGTCAGAGGTCAAGGGACCCCTTTGAAAATGGCTATGACAGTTTTTTTCCTCGCCAAAATTTAGCGAAAGTGTGGAGCGTTATTTAACCTCCTTCGCGATAAGCTAGTATGACATGGTTAGTACCGATGGATTCATCAGGTTTTCTAGTTGCATATGATGCCAGTTTCTTCGCTCTAACTTTAAAAATGAGCCGCTACAACCTAAAAATCGCAAGTTGCGTTACTGCGCTAAAGAAATTGCGTTATTATCATTTTAACTTTGACAGCCCTAATATAAATGTAATTTGTGGTGTTGTTAGATTGCTGCCAGACTGATAAACGGGAGAGCAAAACGTTTTTTTGACCTCAGTGAAAATGTTGTTTTTGAAAGGCTAAACGCCAACAGATACGGATTAAAGCTGAATCTTTTGTTAGATTAAAGACATGTTATATGAATGTTGACTTTTGGACTTTACAGCGCTCTGGAGTTATTGGGAATGTTTGGATCACAGGAGTCAGAAACAATCCTACGCAGCCGCCGCTGGAGTCAAGTTCTACTGAGCCGCATTCGAATGTTGATTTAGAATTTGAATGTCAACGTTATGAACGAAGCTTCGAACTATTCGGTACATTCCCTACATGTGTGACCCGTGTTTTAACGGTGGTCTTTAATATTCACTGCTCTTCTCTCTTTGCTGACTCACTGCCTCTTTGTTCCTCTCTCCGTCTCTCAGGTCTGTTGTGTATAACATGTACAGACATGGCGGTGATGGCAGGAAACAGTGGAGAGACCTGCTACAGCAAATACGGTTCAATCTCCATCAAAACCAGATACTGCCATGAGATGGTGAGTGTACACACACACACACACACACACACACACACACACACACACACACACAACATGCACGTGGAGTACATGCACAGACATGTCTCCGTGTTTGCATTCATAATGTGTTGATCCTTTTAGTGAAGCGGTGTGTACAGTATGTGTGTGGCTCTGTCACAGTAAACGCTGCCATGGATTCTGGCCCGGGGCTACAAGTTAGTGAAGTGTGTGTGTGTGTGTGTGTGTGTGTGTGTGTGTGTGTGTGTGTGTGTGTGTGTATATTTCTTGTACTCACCAGGGGACTTTTTTCTTTTCACAAGGATAGAAAGATGAGGAAGAAATGCTCCGTACTGATGACATTTTGCAGCTCCTGGCATCATTAAAGTTCTGATCCGGGCTCCGTTAAGTTATTCAGCTCACTGAGGAGTTGGAGGTGTGAAGCCTGCAGCTCACCGCGGCTGTTCCTTCTGCTTTCTTTACTCCCTGCAATGTTTAAAGCAACAATATGCAAGAATTGGTATTTTTGCGATTTGGCGCCCCCTACAGTTTCTGAGTGCAGTTCACTTTTACCCCGTTCACACCGAAGACTCAGCCCAGGTCGAGAGGTGAGTCAGACCAGGGTCGATAACAACCGGGCCGGGATAAATCTATTTGGTTGTAAAATGAGGGCGCAAAGTCGTGATGCAACAGGTCGCCTTCGCCGTGGCTCAGATAAACGGAGCGACGGCAGGAAGGTTTTCAGATACAGTGGAGGTGAACAACACGGATATGTGGCGAGACTTTGAGGTGCGGGAGTTGCAGGCCGTCTGCGGTGAGGAAGAGAAAAACAGTAGATGACGGGATGAGAGACGACGTAGTGTAACGTTAAACGAACATAACAAGGCTGCTGAATGAGAGAGGCATCCACAGTTACGTTAAACAGAAACACACCGTGTGAGCCGACCACCTCGCGGTACCGCGGCTCTTTTTAAAGCGTGTTTGCACATTTTCTATTTGTAACGTCACCTTTTTTAACTTTTCAATCAAAGATCAATCTGTCGCCGGTTCCATCTGTTCATCATTGATGATTCCACCGTCATCTCCTCTCTATAATCCTCCAGACCTTTATTCCAGAATAAAGGAAGTGGTCACTGCAAGCTGCAGTTGCTTCAATTAAATAGCAAACACATGACCAACATGCTGCCCCGTTAACGCTCTGTATGATGATGTAATGTGTTTTGTCGTACCTGCTGTTGCTGCTGTGATTCAGTGTTGTCTTGTTGTGTGTTGATGCTGCTCTTTGACCCCGTCTTGGCTACGTCTCACTTGTTCTAATCTCAGTGTGACTTCCTAGTTAAATAAAGGTTAAATATTTTAGTTTATAATCTTCATTTAGCTCTGTTAATGATGCAAGAAGATCAGACTTTCTCAGACATTTCACACCAAGAGAATAAAACCTGACTGTGTGCTTCTCTTATTTCCCCCCCTGCAGGCTCTTCGTATCATCCTCCACAGTCTGGACCAGAGGGCGGGGGTGTACCAGAGATACATCCAGCCTCTGCTGTCCGTCAGTGTTGACTTCTACATCAGAGTCTTTGTTCGTGTCTTCACGGGACAGGCCACTGTCAAAAACTCAGCCAGGTACACACTAACACTCTCACACACACACACACACACACTCACACACTCACACACAGACAGACATACTGTACTGTCTTCTGAGGATATATGATGAAGGTTGAATGATGCTGAAACTGGGTCACTGCAGCAGCAGAACCATGTGAGGTAAAGATGAGAATATTAAGCCAGATGAAGTGTAATTACAGTTTACAGACCGGATTAACGTGCCTGTGTCTATAGAAACAGCTGTGCACATACATGTATACGTATATGCATTGCTCACAGAGGAATAGTTAGTTCTGACAGGAATGCTCTCTGTCTTGTGTTGCAGTAAACAGGCTCTGGTCTACAACTGTGTCGGCTGCGGGTCGTTTCACTTACAGAGGATGGGAAGGAGAACAAGCAACGGAAAACAGTAAGATGGTCGAGTACAACTTCTTCTGTTGTTGTTGTTGTTGTTCATGTCTTCAGGTGGCGTTGCTCTCCTGTCCTCTCGGGAAATAATTCTGCCAGTCTGCCAGAACTTCCTGTAATTGGTCCAAAAGTCTGAGCCATCGCCCCGAAATGTTTTCACACTAGAAAAGAACCGAACCACGAATCAGTGTGATCTGAATCGATGACCCCGTCTTCTTTGTCGGACCGAGGTTTGGCGGTGGACCTCGCCAAGCTGCCCGAGTACGATTTCCCCCCCCACCCTCCTCCTCCGTTCAGCTTGCTTCATCCACATGTATTTGTGTTTATGTTGAGATCAGCTGTACGTAGCGGAGCATCGTAAAACACGTCCTTCAAGCTGGACAGAAACAAAATAAAACTCACCTAAACCGTCGTCGTTACTCTCCAACAATCGCCAAGTGTGCTTTGGTCAAACTCAACTGTAACTTCACAGAGTATAATGTGAAAAAAATGTAGAATCTACAGGTGTCTCCACCCCTCCCTCCACCCCCCGCTCTCTCTGTCCCTCTCTCTGCAGGCAGAAGGAAAGAGGCAGGGTGAAAGTGTCATCAGTTACACTGTGCATGTCCTAAAGCCTGTGGTGTTAATGCACAGGCTGAGCGGAGTTATTAAAAAAAATTCCCTAAGCTGGATCATGATCCGGATCACCACCAAAATGTAACGGATTGTTCATTGTGCCACACCCCACCCCTCCAAAACATTTCATTCAAATCCATCACAGACTTTTGGAGTAATCCTGCTAACAGACAAACAAACTAACAAACTAAATAACGCCGGTGAAAACAGAACCTTCCTAGGCCATTGGCCTTGGCGGAGGTAATGAAGTTGTGACGGCTGAGTAGCGTCTCTTGGTTGTATCTGTCTCCGGTCGACAGCGTGCGTGTAGTGAAGATGAATCTGCTGTGATTTCAGTATGAAGTATTCTGCTGCCACCGGACCTCCAGTCGGACCAGAGTGTGAACACTGTGGACAGAGACATCAGGTGAGACACACATACACACACACACAGTAGTAACACATAATGTAAACCTCCTGGTGTGTTCTGTGTTTTATAGTTAAACACGTCTGCTTATATTTGCTTTTTTATATTTTATCTATTACACATAATTTCCTATTTTTACCCAGGATGCCGTGTAGCCGGTGTCGACTGTGTGAAAACCTCTGTGCTTGTTTGTAGTTATTATCACTGTACAAACAGTCCAGCTGAAGCCCGTCTGTCCTCTCAGTAGATGGCCGGTCCGATGTGGGCAGAGCCCATCCACGACTCGGCATTTGTCCAGAAGGTTTTGTCTGCGGTGTCGGGGAACCCGTCTCGGTTTGGGACGTCCAAACGCATCGAGGGCATGCTCAGCATGGTGACCGAGGTATTTCATTTCCCTTTATATACAGTACGCTCTCATCCTATGTTTCCATCTTTTGTCTGGTGGGTGCGGTTCGCTGCATCGGGTAACTTCACATTGTGTGATAAATATATTGTGTTTTTTAAAGAAGTGTGATCCGTCTTCCTGCTAGACGAACACATGATCACCTCTGAGGTGCTGTTTGTTTCAGGAGTTGGAAGATGTGCCTCTTTATTACACCGTGGACAGTCTGAGCAGCACGATACACTGCAACACCCCCCCGCTGCTCCAGTTAAGGTAAGCACGCACGCACGCACGCACGCACGCACGCACGCACGTTCGTTCAGCGTGTGCTGTCAGATGTTCCTACCTTGAATCAGCTGGTTCTACGTCTCTCTCTCTCTCTCTCTCTCTCTCTCTCTGCAGGTCGGCTCTCCTTCACGCCGGTCACCGGGTTTCCCTCTCTCACGCCTGTAAGAACGCCCTCAAGACGGACGCTCCTCCTGCAGCCATCTGGGACATCATGCGATGCTGGGTAAACAACAACTACTACTACTAAAGCTATTTTTAATAAGTCTGAGGCCTAGTCCACACGGACACAGGGATTTTTGTAAACAGTGTTTTTCCTCCTCCGTTCTCAAAAAGAATCCTCACAAGAACGGTTTAAAAACAATGCAACGACGAAAAAGTAAAATCACAATTGAAGTGCTGTCAAGGTCAGCGGGCAGATCGGGTCACACACCACTGAAAGGTTTTGCAAAAGTGATCTAAAACGCTGTTTGGTTGTGGACGAAAGGACAAAACGCAGAGAGAAAAAGCTACGTTTACAAAAAACCTTCTCCAAAAAAGTGTAGACAAGGCCTGAGGGTTTATTAGAATCTATTGAAACTGCTCTCCTGAATCACACGATGCATCACTTTCACTTACACACGTGTCTGTTTGATTGGTCGTCTGTCACAGGAGAAGGCCAATCCCGTGAAGAGAGAGAAGCTGTCAGAGACGAGCCCCGCCTTCAAGATCCTGTCCTCTGAGCCCAGGTGAGACCACGACCTCGACTCCACAGTTAGATAGTTTATACCCGGGGTCAGCAACCTTTACTATCAAAACACATCTGTCTGGAGCCGCAAAACATCTGACCATTGTGATGAAGGTAACTCAGTTTATAGTCTCAGTATATAGTATATAAGTCTAATGCAGTGAGGGCCAAAGAGACAATGTACTACGGAGTATTAGGGCCACATTGAAGTCGTAACTTTACGAGAAAAAAGTCAGAAGTTTACAAGAAAAAAAAGAAAATAACACGTAAAATTACTACTTTATAATATTATGACTTTATTCTCATATTACGGCTTTTTTTCTCGTAATATTATGACTTTATTCTTGTTATATTCTGACTTTATTCTCAAAATCTCAGATTTATTTTTTCTCCTCAATGTAGCCCTAATACTCCGTCGTACCGTCGTACCATAGACCTACAACAATGGTGAATAAAAAGGAAAATGTAAACAAAAAAACAGTTATTGATTTCCATTAATGTTTTTCTAACTCCCCAGGGAGCCACTAGAGGAGCTAAAGAGCACCATGTGACGGCTGGTTTAACTATTGTGTTAAAGAAGTACAATGCGGAGACTTAATCTGCAAACCTGTAATATTAATATAGTTTATTTACATTGAACATTCTCACACAAACACATTTTGTGTAACCTTGAAGTGTTCTTACCCAACATCTTTGTGTGTGTGTGTGTGTGTGTGTGTGTGTGTGTGTGTGTGTGTGCGCAGCTCAGAAGCGTGTTTCACGGTGAGGGAGGACGCCAACCCTCAGTCCCGTAAACGCCACCTGACCCGGTTCCAGGAGAATCCGCAGGCCTTCTGGGGACCCAAAGCTCGCGCCAAAGCTGGGTAACTAATGCAGCCTCCACGCTCCCAGAACACACACAGACCTCACACACACTGACTGACTAACACACAACAAGCAGTCGTTGGGGGCAAAAAGAATTATTCACTTATGTATCGCGATTTGTATTTTTTTATGGATCCTGGAATTGTGTCTCCTAAATACAAACCCCAATTCATAAACACAGTTGCATAATAATGATAGGTTAAATGTTTACATGGAAGAGCTGATTTCTCATTAAAATGATTTAAATGTCAAGAAAAATGTTTTATTTCACAATTTTCAAATACTTTTATGAAACTGAATAGAAAAAATCCAATTCAAAGTTATAATATAGGGCTTCTTCATGGGTCTGTGAACACCCTGAACTAGTCACGTCTACTGGTGAGAGTAAAACCCTTCATAATAAACTCTCCTTCCGTTTTGCTTTGCTCCTTGTACATGTTGCTTCTCCATCTCCTTTCAACCTCCCTCCTCCACCTCCTCCTCTCCTCCACCTCCTCCTCCACCTCTAACCTTTCGTTCTCTCCTCCAGTGGCGGCATCGCTACTGACCTGCAGGACAAGAGGAAGAAGTGCCAGAACAAGAGGAAGAACCAGATCACAGACTCTTCAGAGCTGAAAAACTTTCACTGCAAGAAGTTCAGACAGGTCAGTTCACCTGCAGCCGGCCGCGCTGCCGTCGCATCATCAGATCACATTCACTGTAGACAAGAAAATACGGCTCTCCGAGGCCGAGGACGGCTCTCTGATGGTTTCCTGTCGGTTGTTAATTCATGGCTGAACACAAGACACATGTCTTCCCGTGTAACGAAGGTTATTTTCTCGGAGATAACAACCTGATGTTGTTTTTTTCTTCGTAGAAAAGAGGTTTTCTTCTGGAAAAGTCCAACCTGACTCCGTTCTTTTCCTAGAAACAGTAGAGGAAGTCAACAATATGATCCAGTCACTTTAGTGCTGCAAGATAAAACTGTCTAATAACACCAGAGTTCATTAATGATTTATTATGAATTATTCAGAAGTCCTCACTTCCATTCTAGCAAGAAAATAAACCCATCTGAGCATAGAACAACATACACAACACAGAACAGGAGTAGAGCAGACATTGGATGGTTTGTCGTGGTTATTAGACTCGATCAAAAGAAAATGTTGTTCGTTGTTATAGTCGTCTGTCGAGCCGTAAAGTTTTACTAGTTAAAGGCTCATTAAGTGTCCAACGGACACCGGTAGAAACTGAGATGAACAACTATAGCCTATTATAACGAGGGCTGTCCTCATCCGAAGACATTCTGATGGATTAGTTTAAATCTGTTTACCAGAGATGTGCTCACAAGTTTCTTAGAAATAAGTTAACAGCTTGAAAAACAACAACGACTAATGGAGAATATCCTGAATCCTGTTCTGCTTTTGAACAAAGATGAATTGTGAATAATTTAAAATGAGTCACGCTCATCACGATGTCGAAGCGCCACCTTACATATGCATCAGAGTTTGTAGGAAATCCAGTCGGACGGTCTTCAACCAAAGAAATTCTTCGTCGACACTCGATTTGATCGACTAATCGATTAGTTGATTTAATCAACAGATCGTAAAACTGAGTTTCTCCACAAAGAATCACACAAAAGCTCCACTTTAAATCTGCTGTTTACCAGAAAGAAATAAGTCATTCAGCATGAAAAAACAGACGAATCCACTAAAGAAATCGTAGTCGACCAAAACGACTGATTAGTCGACTGATCGAGGTTGTATTATAACTAACTATATATACATCTAATCGCTTCACATCATCAAAGTCACACAATAACACAAACTAATTAACCGATCGAGGCAGCGATGGACCAGCAACCCCCACTCTGCAAGGTAAAATGACTGTTTTTGTGAATGGAGTCTGGTGGCTTTGGAGAGAGCCATAGACGACGGCTTCAGTTCCCCGTCAGAAAGGGCCGTCTGACGACGAAGTAAAGCGGTGAAAATATTCTAAATACAGCGTACACTTAAACTGATATTGATGTTTTTAGGTGGCTAAAATAGGTTTTTGCTTGCGGTAGATAATAAACTGACATACAACCCCTCTTCAGAACGTTAGTTACTGCTAAACCTCCCCTCAGTGGGGCCGCGACGCCGCAGGTTAGTTTATGCGGAAGTTAGTCAGCCACACTGGTCGCTATGGTAACGGCACACATAAAAGTGACCGCTTGTTCTTTAGGATTCTGTAGAAAGTAATGAATTTGCTGCCTTTTAATGATGTTTTTATATTAAAAGCACAACAAAATAACAGATGATTAGTAACCTGGTTTCTATCCAGCAGTTTATTACAGCTGATCATATCTATTATCTCACACTGATGGACTTTTACGTATTATGTTTTATGTCTTTTTATGTCTTATGTAGAGTATTTATTGTCATGTGGTTGTTTTTGTCTCCCTGCCCCGGGACAACAGATGCAATTAGTTATAATTCTGCACCGTCACTGCAAAAATAAACGATAAATTAATTAAATAATATATCTATAATGTTGGCAACATTAAAGTTACTTAAATACTAATGACACAGATGAAGTCTTCGTGTCCTGGCTGGAAGGAGACGGTGGACACATGCTGGTGAATTAGTCGTCTCCATCAGCTGCTCTGGCCGGACGCCACGACTCCACGGTTGGTGTTCTGCCAGAGAAGCTGAGTGTTTTCACCCGCCGCAGCCAAAACGTCCCTTTTAGCTATTTTAGAGTCGGTATTATGACATCAGCCTCTCGGAGTATTGTTATTTATATTATTATTGTCTTTTCTTTTTTAAAGGGAACATGTACACATGGAGAGAAATGCTGCTACGCCCACGACCCGGAGCAGACGGACGAAGAGAAGATGGAGTGACAGATTCTGTCTCTTAACTTAGTCGTCGTTTTGTTTTTTAAAATAATTTTATTTCTGGAGTTTGAATGTGTTAGAGCAGCCTGGACGAAGTGAGTATGATGCACTGCAATCAGAGACTATTTGGTGATATAGGGACTAAAACCTAGAAGCTGTCAATATGCAGCAGAACTAGTTTTACACCAGAGCTTTCTTTTGTTTTAGCTTCCTTTGTTATTTCAGTCCAATAAAGTCTCACGCTGACTTTACATGGTTTCTTTTTGTTGTTCTTTTGGTCGACGTTCAGGTGGTGAGTGTTAGTTTGAATCACCGTGATGTTATAGTGACAGTCGTCCCTTTATCACATGCAGTTCAGGAACATTTCCTGCGTGGGCTCATGTGTGAACGAGAGCAGGAGGATTGATATTCAGGGAACTCTGAACCGCCACCTCAAGACCTCGTTAACATCTCAGGGAGAATGGCGGTACGGCTGTGTTGTGAATGAGAGCAGTAACATTGCGGGGACCAGCAGCACGTACAGTAAAGGGTTACGTCCGTCTGACGGAAGACGCTTTCACGTGGAGCGAGTGAGTGAACCAATCACAAGACTCCGCTGATGGCGTATGTGAATCCGTGACTTGTTTACGGTTTAGCATTTACGGCAGTGCTGTCGCAGGTGATTTGATAACTAACAAACAACAGAGCGCTCCTGGGATGATGTATTTTTTGTAGGCCGACCAGGACGTTAGCATCGCCCTGGTTCCCTCCACTAACAGCCAACGAGATCGTTCATCGGGTTTTGGATTATTGCAGAAAATAAACTTGTTTATGATACTGACACGTTTTGTTCAGTAAGATAATGACCAGAAGTAAGAAGCTGACGTTAGGCTATAAAGGAACTACACTCCGGTCACAGGAGGCTGTGAAGGAGGACGAGTCGGCGTGATGACGTTTAGTCGTCTCATTTAGCCGCTTGTTGGGAACCAACTTTTTTGAGACATGTAAAAGCTTCAAAATTCACCAGTGGGATATTTACTGACGTATTTTATGTTGTAGAAAACGTGAAAGCCTTCTCAGCTGGTGTTAACCACAGACCTTATTTCAGACATCTAACTAAAAACCCGTTGACCTCCAGACGAGGGAACAGGAAGCGCTAAAATGCGAACTCATTTCTGGGTTTTAGGACTCATTCCTGCAGCGCTCTACAATTTCTTGTTTGCAAACAAGCTCCTTTTCTTCATGAAAGGCTGCTAACTGATAATAAGAGACGCTGTGAACGTACATCTGGCCTCGCCACGTCTAAACTCATCAGACGTCTTTTGTGAGAAAACGGGATGTCGGTGGAAGTGTAGCTGTAACATTAACATGCAGGTTGACACAATGTAAGAAGAATAGACTTTATTATCAGCTGCTTGGTGATCAGTATAAAATCATGTTCATACTATATACACATATCGGCAGGAATACAAAGGTTACACGTATTGCACGTAGGTTGGCACCAGTTTGTGTTTTTTGTGGACAGAAAATGTCTTTTAAGGATTTGTGTGATTGGAAGTGTTAAAAGAAATCAGATAGAAAATGTGTGAAAACAACCTGTTTTGAGGAGGATTTGGTATAATTGATGTGAGCAGTACAAAAGGCAGCTTCAGCAGATTCTGTCTCTCGAAGGAGAAACATTCATTCAGCGTCACTAAGAGGCAAACAGTCTTCTTTTTCTTCTGTTTGGACCGCCGTGAGGAAGAGACTGGCTTGATATGGCGTTGATAGGATTTATTGTTTACTGCGTTCACACTCAGAATCAAGTGGTGTGAACGCGGCCTCTCGTTCTTTTAATCCCTTTTACAGCTGTCCTCGCTTGATGGAATCAATCACAAGCGAGAGGCCGCAGGACGTTTGATTAAAATGACATCGCTGCAGCGTCTTGTAAAAGCGGAGGGAGGCGTGTGATCGGCTATCGGAGGCTGACCCTCAGCAGGAAGGTTCGGATCTCCATCGGCCTCAAGGTTACCTCCCATGCCGACGGGTCGAGGAACGTCTTCGGCAGTGGCGGCTTCTCATCTGGAAAATAGATGCAGCATGTAAACATAAACAAAGACAGACATTTCTACAAATATGTACGGAGCCATAGAAGAAATACATACACACTGATCAGCCATGACATTCAGACCACTGACAGGTGAAGTGAATAACATTGATTATCTGGTTACCATGGCACCGGGCAGTGGGGGGGATATATTAGACAGCAAGTGAACATTTTGAACTTTGAACTTTGTGTTGGAAGCAGATAAAATGGCTAAATAGTGCTGGCTAGACGACCGGGTCAGAGCATCTCCACAACTGCAGCTCTTGTGGGATGTTCCCAGTCTGCAATGGTCAGGATCTACCAGAAGTGGTCCAAGGAAGGAGAACCGGTGACAGAGTCAGACCCGAGGCTCATTGATGCACGTGGGGAGCGAAGGCTGGCCCGTGATGTCCGATCCAATAGAAGAGCTTCTGGAGCTCAAACTGCTGAGAAAGTGAATGCTGGTTCTGATAGAAAGGTGTCAGAACACACAGTGAGGAGCAGTTTGTTGCGTATGGGGACCGGTCAGGGTGTCCCGTGCTGACCCGTGTCCACCGCCAAAAGCGCCTACAATGGGCACGTGAGCATCAGAACTGGCCCAACGAGCAATAGAAGAAGGTGGCCCGGTCTGATGAATCACGTTTTCTTTTACATCATGTGGACGGCAACGGGTTGGAGGTGTTGACTCGGCCTCCAAATTCTCCAGATCTCAATCCGATGGAGCATCTGTAGGATGTTCTGGACGAACAAGTCCGATCCACGGAGGCCACACCTCGCAATTTACAGGACTTAAAGGATCTGCTACTGACGGCTTGGTGCCAGATACCACAGCAGACCTTCAGAGGTCTAGTGGAGTCCATGCCTCGACGGGTCAGGCGGCAAAAGGAGGACCTACTTAATATTAGGCAGACAGTCATAATGTTCTGGCTGATCGGTGTAAATTGAGGCCACAATTTACTAATTTGTATGTAATTGTGGCTTGACAGCGTGCAACATCCCCCCCGTTGCAGCCTGCAGCAGGGGGCGCTGTGCTGGCTCTCTGTATGTTCTCATCTTGTGCGCTCCATGGAGACCAGGTATTTATGTCTATGTATGCAAATTACTAAATTGTGGCCTCAACATAGATTTGTTTTCTCTCTGCGGCTCCGTAAATATGTCATCCTGGAATAAACTCCAGTTCTCAGATCATCTGTGGTCAGAAACCAGCAGTCAAAAGGTCAAACGTCAGAGAATTTCAAAAAGGTAGAAAGTTACCGACGGCAACAGGAAGGTGAAATTAATGAATTCCACCTCGTCTTGCTGAGTCTCTAAAAACACCCCACAGTTTAGTATTAAATCTCTGAGCCATAACAATGCAGTTATGACTCATTATACTACACTGCCTGCTTGATTGGTCCCTGCAGGGAAATAAGTCTTTACAGTTAAGTCGACTGTAATGGAGCGGTGATTACCCCCCTCGCAGAATTAAACAGCGCCGCTGGATTTCTGTATTCTCCTCTCTTCAATCCATCTACTGCTGAAACTGAACACGACCCTCAACCAGCAGCCAAGTGGTCCATCAGTGACTGGCAGCTGACCAGCGGCGGCTTCCTGCCAGAGAGCCGACACACGAGACGAATTCACCAACGTTTGGCTGCCTGGTGTTCAGAACTGGTGAGTGTCAAACTGCTTTTTGGAGGACAGGTTCTCCTCGGGTGTCTTTTCCTTCTCTGACGGGAGGTTAAAGGAGCTGAAGTGATCTTTGGAAACATGGAGAGATATCTCAACAACTACGGGCAAGACTGTCACAAAACTCAATATACACGACCGCCAGAGGAAGAATCCGCCATGTCACACATTTTACCAAACAAAATTGTCATGGTGAATCTACGAGTGCTGTTTGACACGTCGTGTGGACGCGCCACGTTACGATGCTCTCTCCCCATAAACGACGGCGTTTTGAGCCTGCTATCTCCACGCACTACGCACCGCCTCTCCGGCAGGTACTGGCTGCATTCCTCTGCGTAATGCAGCCTGCGGAGGCTTCCTCTCGGCCGGAGCCTCGCAAAGGTTGCGCTCCGTCATGAACAACGGCGACGGGGGCTCTTAAGCTCGTCTCCATGACACGACTCGGGACGGACAGCCGGACATGTCTCTGTTCTCGGCTGAGATGGACGGCATCAAAGCGCCGCAACACGGGTCTTTTCTGTTTAAATTAAAGGATGTTGTTGCGTGTTTGTAACCCTGCAGGGTTAAAAGAAAAAAGGAATATCGAAATAGCATAATTGAAAATCTAATACCTACCCAACGAACGAGGAGTCGAATAGTCGAATATTGCGGTCCAGCCCTGTTTTCTAGTGACCCTCCCTGATCTCTCCTCCAGTGCCTTCAACAGGACACAATGTCCTCTTCTACACAACAAATATCTAAACTTAGAGGAATGTCCAAGAAATCTGAGTCCTCTGGTGACACCTTCAAAACAAGTTTGTCCGCAAGACGTCTCGATCTAACAATCTAAATATCACATATCCATTCATGTAATTCATTTTCCCGAGAAGAAGAAGAACCCTTTTTGAATTTAATGTCCTTTCCTCCGGTGAAATCTGAGCACAGATCAGCCGGTTAGGACAGAAACCTTTTTCTATCACTGAGTAAACTGATGACCACTAAGTGGATATTTTCATATCATGTTCAATACATAACAATATCAATATGATAAACTGTACATTTAACTCAGATAGTGAACAATAACTGCAGGATGTTTGTGTAAAACAAACGATTTGGATGAATTTGGAGCAGATTATTTGCAGCAGAGAAGTTCTCCTCTTATTTTTAGGAACTTTTAATACAATTCTCTGTCTGTAATATGTTTTTATAAAAGTCTTAATCATTCATACTTAATAAGCTTCTTTACAGATGTAGTGTCATCTTCTCCCTGACGTTTATTCTATCAGCTCTTTATTTGTTTTAAGGGTTTCTAATGCCGGACGAGGCCGTTCATCAGAGAGAGAAGACTGAATAGAACTTGTGTTCAGGTCTTCACTGATATCGCACTTCTCCTGTTTACATCGTAAAAATATAATCCAAACTTTAAAAAGAACAAATTGATTTAGTTTTCCTCTCAGAGAAGGTTTTCTTACACCCCTAAAAAAACAAGAATGGCCTCTCGACCTGTGAAGCTTTGGCGACCCCTAGTGGCCCCAGTGGGTTCGGGTATCAGCATACCAATATAATTGAAGGTTTTTGTTAGATGCCACAGTTTGACAAGTTTACACTTTAACAAACAAAACCACAATCCTATAATGTTAAACATTTTCTAAACACAAGCAGCCGAAATAAAATCGTCTTAAATACGACTCTGACAGTCGAGGCCAGTTCTGAGTACTTGACAGTTCTCAATACTTGGTGCTCCAGTGGTGGGCTACACTTCAGGGAGAAGCTTTGACTCTGGGATGATCTGTGCTCATTACATGTCTCTTCAGACCAAACTGACTTGTTGCATGTTCAGAGCGACTGTACTGAAGGTAATGACAGGTGTCGGTGTGCCGTACCTGTCTGTGGCGTCCAAGGAAAACGTTTCATCTCGTCTTTCCACTGATTGGCTGACAGGTTCAGTTCAGACACGCCGAGCACGTCCAGAGTAGAAAACAGCTTCTACAGTTGAACACAAAGCAGTTCTAGTAAATTACATTTAAATTTAATAATATTTACTTTGTTTGACTTAAACAGTAAATTATCCATCTATATAATGACCACACAACACAACAAAAGAAGTACAAGAAGTGTCTCTGACCTGCAGGTTGACGGTGACGGGCTGAGAGTTCACTTTGCTCTCCCAGATCTGGAACTGATGCTCCAGTCTCAGCAGCACCGAGTCTTTGTCCCACTGGGTCAGTGTGAGCAGGTGGACAGCAGGGGGCAGCGCAGCCTGCAGCCCAGAGAACTACAGACACACACACACACACACACAGACACACAGAGGAAGACCGCTGACTTACTGTAACTCGGGATGGTTCATTCACAACATCCGGCTGCATTAAAACATTTAAACGTTGCCTGTGACGTTTGGTTTTGACGGATGTGTCTAAGAATGTCACATTAATTACGGGACATCATTTCTCTGTAATTAAAAAAGACATTGACACCATGTGCTTCTAATTATCACAAGCTCTAAAGACATGTCAGCACAACTAGAGCTTAAAACCACAACAGCTCAGCTCTGCTCTCTCACCTGAGAGTTTGTGAAATGAGGACGAATGTCTGAAAATGCAAACATGTAGAAAACAGGAGAGAAACGGAGCACAGACACGTTAATGACCCAAACGGGTCGCAGACACATTAATGACCCAAACGGGTCGGAGACTGACCGACAGCAGACACATTCATGTTCACAATTCTGCTCAAAGCTATAATCACCTTTCACTAAGACTGAACCAAACTAGTTTAAGTTGCCAAAAGTAACCTTAACCTTAAATAGTGTGTCATAGACAAGGCAGCTTTATCTGTAGAGCACATTTCAACAACAGGGAGATTCAAAGTGCTTTACATAAACATTCAAGAACATTGTGACAAAGTGCAAAAGAACATTAAGACATAATTAAAACAGTTATAAAAACATTAAAGATTAGAAAATAAAAACAAGCTAAAAATAAAAGCGAGGATAGAAGCTAAAATAAAATATAACACACAAGAGTAAAAGCTCTAGTGCAGTATGAGATCATGATCTGGTTTAATAAAAGGCAGCAGCAAACAGGAACGTTTGAAGCTTTGTTTCTGAAGAACTCAGAGTTGGAGGTCCTGCAGGTTTCTGGGAGCTTGTTCCAGATATTTGGTTCATAAAAACTGAACGCTGCTTCTGCATGTTTAGTTGTGACTCTGGGGACACTAAGCAGACCTGATCCAGATGACCTGAGAGGCCTGGATGGTTCAGAACATAGCAGAAGACATGTCATAAAAAGACGTGGGCTGTATATAAGAAGTGGACGTAGTCACCGTGACGTCACCGATTGGTTTGTGGACTACCGTTTTGAAGCCTTTGGCATTTTGGCTGTCGCCTTCTTGGTTTTTTGCAACCAGAAGTGACACAAGAGGATGGAGCTAAGTACAACCGAATGCTGAATAAGACATTTACAGGTGACAAAAAGTGATAAAATGAACATTCATGAAGTGAAAACACTGTGAAAGGGTTAAAGGTGTAAGACGAAAACGCGGACAACTCCCAGACCGGACAACGCCGTGGTAGTGGTTTATGTTACGAGCTCTTGTTGACACTGTTTGTGTCACACAGGTGTAAAAAAACCCAAATCTCCCCACCAGGGTTTAGATTCTGACCTCTCATATAAGTCCTGTCCTGTGATATCTGTACTGCAGCTACAGAGTGAAATGCATCCCACTGCTCCTCCTCACTCACCTCCAGTTGTGTGTTTGGGTGCAGATCTCCGTCAGTGAAGGTCAGCAGCGGCTGCAGCACCACCTCCTGGGCCAGCGGGCGGTGAGCGTCGGCCGCGCTGGGCGGGCGGTCCAGGGAGAGCAGGAGGCGGCCTCGGACCACCAGCCCCTCTGGGAAGATGCTGGAGGTCTCGTTGAGAGGCTCGGCGACGCCGCGGACGTCATCGTACAACAGCCGGCGGTGGAGCTGAAGGGAAGGAGGAGGAGGAGTTAAGAGGGAGAGACTCGGTGTGTGTGTGGATTAGGCTGCAGTGTGTGGTGTGTGTGTGTCACCATGATCTCCAGAGAGCCGTTGTGGATGCTGCCTCCTCCTTGAGAGCGATCCGTCACCACAGTGAGCTGGTCATCGTCATCCTGAAAACACACAACACATCCAATCCAAACGTATTCATGAACGCATTTAAAAACAACACAAGTTGACCAAAGTGCTGCACAACTAACCGGAAAAACACCACAATAAAACACAAAGAGCAATTTAAAACCAACAGGACATTCAAATAATAAAAGCGTTAAGACCAATAGGAAAAAGGATTTAAAAAAGCCAAAAGCCGAGGAATAAAAGTGTGTTTTGAGGTTTGATTTAAAAGCAGGCAGTGTGGGGGACAGCCTAACATGTGGAGGCAGAGTGCTCCAGAGCTGGAAAGGCTCGGCCACCTCTGAGCTTCACCTTTGACCTCAGGACAATCAGAAGCCACTGCTCAGTGGATCTGAGTGACCTTGATAAAAGATGTGGTTTTAAAAAGGTCTGAGAGAGAAGTTGGAGCTATTAATGATAGAAATCAATCCTAACAACGCTCAGGGAGCCGGTGAAGAGAAGCCAGGACCGGGGAGATGAGCTCACGTTTATGTGAACCGGTTAAAAGATGAACAAGCTGCAGGCGAGACAAAGAGGCTCGGCGAACACCGACACCAGTGAAATGCATCACAATAGTCAAAGACGTGTGGTGATAAAAGCACGCGTTACCTTTTCAAAATCATTAAAAGATAAAAAAAAGGACTTAACCCTGGAGAAAAGCCGCAGTTGGAAAAAGCACAAAAACGCTTTTGTCTGGATCGTTTCTTTGGTAAAAAGTAGCTTCTAGTTCCTCTAAAAAGGGATTCGATTATTTCAGAAAAGCCTTTCTCACCTTGATGAAAGCGCGGGAGTTGATGGGGTAGTAGTTTCCAGCGATGGGCTCCGACTGCCTCAGCTTCCACGTGGGACGGAAATCTTTCCTTTAAGACAAAACAACGACACATTTCATTTAAAATACTGAAAGTAACATCTGAATAATGTTAGTTACAACATATTTAAAAAAAAAAAATCAGTTTGTCTCACTTCCTCTGCAGCATCTCTCTGCCGTTGGAATCGGTGTAGAAATACTCAGAGGTTTGGATGCTGGTGTCGAGACGAGTGATCACCTCCTTCCCCAGGTCGTCACTGATGGAGAGAGGAAGAGACGTAGACGCCGCACTTAAATTAATACGACTATAAAAACAAAAATAAAACACTTCAAAAGAGCAGTGTGTGGGATCTGGCGGTATCGAGAGGTGAGGTTGCAGATTGCAACCAACTGAAGCCTCTCCCGCGTGGCAAGCGTGTCGGAGAGCTACGGTGGCCGATGCGATAACGTGAATGTCCCTCCCTAGAGCCGGTGGTTGTAAGAGCAGCGTAGGTCATTTGGAGCAGAGCCAGTGCATAGAGTGTGTGTGTGTGTGTACGTGGGAAGTGAGTGGTGAAGCAAGAGAGAGAGAGAGCAGTGGCAACAGGAGCGAGTAACGTTATCGACTCCGGCCCAAGCAGGAAACGTTACTGTAGATGTAGATATAGACATAAACGGCTCATTCTTAGGAAACGAAAACACAACGATTCTTATTACCAGGTGATTATACACTAAAGACAACATAGTTATGAATATTAGATTCACTGTATTTGTGATAAACACACACTCACTCGATGGGCAGCGGTCCGACGGTCCACTCCAGCTCCAGAGCTCTGCTGTCGGCGTAGAGACGAACCACCTGAGACACCCAGGGAGAAAACCACTGCCTCACCTCCTGCACCACGGGGGTCTGGACGGGAGACGGATCATATAGAAATTAATATTTGTTTTAATATTTACACTGTAATTGCGCATCACTAAGGACAGTTTGGGCTTTTTAATTTGTAATTTTTTGATCGTTTCAGCTGTGTTGTGTGCAAATGGCATACTATAACTTTTTTTATTTTATGGTATAGAATGACTTTCTTCACATTTTTATACTTTGACTATTTTTTTTTTACATTTTTATGACATTGTATACTTTTTTGTTTTTACATTTTTATACTATTACTTTTATTTTGTTTGCCCTGTACGGGACTTTGCCCTGTACTTCTCAGTATAAAAATGTAAAAAAAAAAAGGTCATAGTATAAAAAATGTAAAAAAAAAAAAGTAATAGTATAAAAATGTAAAAAAAAAAGTCATATTATAAAAATGTAAAAAAAAAGTCACAGTATAAAAATGTAAAAAAAAAGAAGTCACAGTATAAAAATGTAAAAAAAAAATTGAAATCACAATAGCCTGGCATCTTGAGATGTGACACTAATATATTTATAAACCAATTTCAAAATAAAGCTGCATAATCAATTGTCGTTTTTTTAATGAAGCCTCACATTTAAGGATGTCAGGTTTGTGAGTTTAAAAGAGATGTAAAAGGAATCGCGCTCGCTCTCTACCTGAATGCTCTCCGTCTTGGCCGTCTTGCTGATGATGAACGGCGTGGAGGAGTTGGGTCTGAAGATGTAGGCACCTGACATCTGGTCACTCAGCGAGTTGTTACCGTCACTGGCGTTGTACCTGGAACACACAAACACCCAACGTGTAACAAACGGTAGGAAAGCAAAAGGCCGCTCTCTTACACAAAATCGTCTGCAGGTTTCTCGGCTCAAACGTGGAGTATCAAAATGTTTGTGTGCTCTTCTGTCAGAGAGACACTAACCAGTAGAAGTTCTGGGTCAGTTTGACGGTCTGTTTGGTCTCCAGGTTGCTGAGGCTGCTCAAGAGGCCGGTGTCGGGGTCAAAGGTCACTTGTAGGAACTGGAGCACGAGAACACACAAACACTCAGTTTTCAGAGGAGAATACGTAGAATACACAAGATTAGCCCTTTAGTTAGGTGCTCTTTCAAGGAAATTCATAAATCATAGACTGTATATAAAGATGGATGACACTACAGCTCCCCAAAACATCTGGATCGCCCCCTGGTGGCTGGCTGCAGTATAGCTCATAAACCCCGCCCCCCTCCATGTTAGCAGATGGGCCAAACTAAAACGTCAAAGTACACGTCAAATAAATTCTTCTCAAAGATGGTTTCTTTCATTTTAGGTAGTTCTCATCACGCTGATGTTTGTTCAAGTGTTTATTTTACTGATCAGTTTGGGTTTAATTAGTTATTTGATGCTATGAAAAAGGGGCTGAGACGTCATGATCGACAGCTGTGATCGACAGCTGTGATTGACAGCTGTGATTGACAGCTACTCTGAGCGAAGTAGTCGCAGTCGGAGGCTCTGACTTGTACGAGAGAGGAGACGCATCTTTAACTTTCCATGACCGTCACCAGTCTGTGTAACAGAACGTGTCAGTTTGATCCCAAATGTATTTAAAAGAGATATTATTAGTGCTGCAACTAAAGATTATTTTCATTGGCGATTAATCGATTAGTTGTTTGTTGTCTGTAAAATGTCAGAAAATGGTGAAAAATGACGACCAGTGTCTCCCAAAGCTCAAGATGACGTCCTCAAATGTCTCATTTCATCCACAACTCAAAAGATATTCAGTTTACCGTCATAGAGGAGTAAAGAAACTAGAAAATATTCACATTTAAGAAGCTGGAGTCAGAGAATTTAGACTAAAAAATGACTCAAACCGATGAATCGATAATTAAAATAGTTGCTGATTAATGTAATAGTTAACAAATAATTGATTAATGATGATGTAGTCATGATGTCACCACTGATGTAAACCACGTTGTTCCTGTCTGTAAAGCATGATGTACTGATTTCCCATGATGCAGCACAAAGCCAGTGTGTGGTAACGCCGAGGTGACACCTTGTTCTGGATGGCGGTGGGCGTGCGGCGCCGTGTGGAGGCAGCTGGAGGCCCGTCCTGAAGCAGGGACACGGAGTAGGTGGTGAAGCCCAACGGAGGAGCCCGGACCTGGAACAGCAGCTCGTTGACGGCGAAGCCTCGGTTTCTCCTCACCTCCCGGGTGGCCGCGGACACCGGAACCACCTGGAACACAAACACAAGACAAGAAGATGTTAGAAAAGGGAAATGTTTTAAAGTCTTAAAAGAAACACACAACAGCTGCAGCATTATGGCTAAAACTGGTCAACTGTTTACCAGAGTTACCATGATGCATGCACACACACACACACACACACACACACACACACACACACACACACACACACACACACACACACACACACACACACACACACACACACACACCTGGCAGTCCACAGATTTGCCGTCAGCATCCGATACGGCGTATGACGTCCCGTTCACCGGCAGCCTGACCGGCCAGGTGACGGGGCGAGCGAGAGGGTTGTACACATTGACTGAGAACTGAGAAAGAGAGAGAGAAAGAGAGAGAAGAGCAAAGGTTAATTGGTTAATCTCAGATTTATTGTGGCCCTAATACTCCGTCGTACCATAGACCTACAACAATGATCAATAAAAATGAAAATGTAAACAAAAAGTTATTCATTTCCATTTTTATAAATCCACAGGGAGCCACTGGAGAGGAGCTGAAGAGCTGCAGGTTGCTGACCGCTGCCATCGACATATCATATTCACAGGCGAGTATTCCACAGGAGCTATGAAGTGCATCTAAATATAAACGGAGGGGTCGCCCACAATGACAGCAAGTGAAGCTGTGTGTGTGTGTGTTTGAGTGTGTGTGTGTGTGTGTGTGTGTGTGTGTGTGACCTTTTTGCTGGCCTCAGTGAGAGCACACACGCTGATGTTGAGGTTGTCACAGTAGATCCGTTCAGCAGACGAGCCGCTCAGAGCAGCCAGACTGTTACTGACCAGAACCTGAGAGACACATGAGAGAGGAAGAACAACTCAGAGAGAGCAAGTGTGTTACGAGCTTAGTCCGCCATTATCACATCTTTTAAACAAAATATGGACATAAAATGGACACAATAAGTAGTTTCAGCTATTTGCTTGATAAAAAGTTACACCTCAGGAGACTTGATAAATCCCATAATACACATTTGTGAACTATTTTTGCATTTTTTTGGAGTCTTTACTGATTTTCACCAAATGCCTAATGGAATTTATAACAATTATAAATAAATAAAATGATACAATGGCCACGGAAAACGTAAAGTAATTATTATCCCAAGCTTGACAAAAACAGTTTCCATATAAAAAGTATATTTTCCTAAAATATAACTAAAATAAAAACAATTACATTGCCATAAAAGCTGGATAATCCATTCCACTCATTATCAAACAAAAGAGGTTTTGCAGATTAATCAGAATCGTCTCCGTCACGTGTCTGGCAAGAGCAAACCTCGTTGTGGACGGGGTTATTCTTGTGAACTAAAACTGAAAATAAAACAAAAATAAGCAGAAACTGAAACGATATAAAAAAACAAATGAAAAATAAATAAAAAATGAACGGAAATTCATTTCAGTTTGAGTTTTTTAAAGCTCTATTATATCACTAACTACAAAAAAAAGGAGGAAGCATGAATTTCCGTCAACTCTCGCAACGTTGAACCACAGAAACTGAACTTGACCTTCTAGGAGACGGCTCCTTGTCGCTATTGCTTCACTAAAGTAGCGCGAAGATTAAACTTTATGTCCATTCCCACACAGTTCTCCAGTCATGTTTATGTATATATCTATATGATATCTATATATATCTATATGATATATATCTATATCAAACACACTCTGAAAACGAACTAAAATGAAACTAAATCTAAATAAAGACTAGGTTCAATAGACATTTGCAGCTGATCCAAACGACCAGTTTTTATTGGAAACAATTGGATTGTGTGGAGCAACATGACGCCGTGTGAAGCTTGAACTACCTGGCAGTGTTGCCAGCCGTTAGCGAGCCTCCTGGCGTAGTCGTTGGCTACGTGTTGCTTCTCCGTGCCCGACACTGCGTCATGGTGCTGAGCCACCGCCATCGCTTTCTCTGACAACGACAGCACAGACATGTACCTGTCAGTCAGTCAGTCCTCCGTCTGGTCTCCAGTCATGTTTATTGATATTAATTATCATGATAGTCAGTTAGGATATGCAGTATGTGGTGATGAAGTAATGAAGACTAAATCTCACTCAGGGTCTGGCTGTCCCCCTTCCCAAAGGGTCCGTTCCTGGAGACCGGACCACCAAGGATCTCCAGCTGGTTACAGGTCTGTAAATAAAAAACGCCACACATTTACAACAGACTGACTGTCAGACGGAGTTAATACAACACTGAACAGGTGTTTGTGGTCCCAGAGGATGAATCCTACTGACTTTGGTGACCCGTTGATGAATGTCATCAGCAGGTGGAAAAAAGGACGTTTGGCACAGCACTATACTATGACGTTTTAGATAACATTTTTTAAATTACATTTTTATGCTATGATTTTTTTAGATAAAATTTTTTTAATTGAATTTTTATGATATGACTTTTTTATGACATATTAAACTATGATTAGTTTTTTTTACATTAATTATGACATACTATGACTTTTTCACTCTTTTTTGTTTTCCCTTTGACTTGACTTTTTTTTACATTTCCATGGCATACTATGACTTTTTTTTTTTACATTTTTAATATTATTTTTTTT